>JAULKK010309577.1:0-12027 GCA_032355705.1 Rubia peregrina
ACTTAAAACACTACAAGTATCAAATACTGAAATTAAAACATCACACCAACACAGACAACAATACTTAAAATCTAAACATGAAACACAAAACCAGAAAGATCAACAACAGTATCTAAAACCTCACATATGAAAAATAACAAAATTTATAGATCACATTCCTTATCGATTGCTGCAACAGTGGACAAGCGTTCATAGACATCTAAGAAACGGTAACAACAACACACAAATTAGCACAAACCGTAATAAAACCCTAAGATGTCACATACAATCAAAACTGAACATCAATTGCACACTTAAGCATGAAAACAAGCATCAAGCGCTTAAATTAAAACATCACACCAACACGGATAACAATAATTAAAATATAAAATGAAACGACAAATACAAAGCGAGAAACATTAACAACAGTATCTAAAACATCATTGCTGAAAAATAATAAAACTTATAGATCCTCCTTCCTTCTCGATTGCAGCAGTAGTGATGCAAATCTAAGAAACAACAGCAACAAAACAAAAATTAGCACATATCTGTAAGAAAAATTCACGAAACACAAAGAATAGAGAAATCCCCAAATATTAACACAATGAACAAATAAATCCTAGAAAATTACATCAACAAAAAATAAACAAAAATAACAAAACAACAAAATATGCATAAAAATCAAAGCAAAGACATTACCTTCGAAAATAAACACAAAACGAAGGTCGAATTGCGTTAGATTGCTGGAAATCGAAGCTAAGTCCGGCAAAATCACTGGAAAATTCCAAACATCTCAACGAACTATTGCGCTCAAGAAAGGAGGAAGAAAAATAGAGAGGATGTGCGGTTAATTGGAAGGAAAAGGAGCATGTGTGCGGTTGAGATTTAGAGCTCAAAGAAAATGGAGAGATAATTTGGTTAAGACGTTTCTACCGTCGTGAAAATTGAGGGGAAAGTGAGAAAAAAAGGTGTTGAGTTTATTATTTATGCCTGGACTTAAATGTAAATTAAGTAAATTGCACACATATCCCCTAAACTTTTAAACCTTCAATTTGAAACCCTATGCTGAACTCTTTACAATTTAATCCCTAGTCTCGCTGTAAGATCGTCTCGCACAAGACGTTGTCCATACGAAAATATTAACTTTTTATAAATCTTTCAGTACTCCCCGTCTCGGGGGAATTTTCACAAAATCTTTTTCACTATCTTCAAGAAACATGTTTGAATGATACAACTAGGGGTGGGCAAAAAAACCGAAAAACCGAATGAGTAAAATTTTCGGTTTGTCCAAATGAGTAAATTTTTTGGTGTATTTGGTTTAAACCGAATTCAAATCGGAAACCGAATTTCAAATTCTGTTCGGGTTGTTCGGGTTATTTGATTATTTGGATCGGTTTCGGTTTTAGGCTTTTTAGAGAAAAAAATTGAATAAACTGAACCGAATAACTTAAAAACCGATTAAACCGACCCGACGCCCACCCCTAACGCCAGCACCCCTCGCCCACCCCTGGTTTTGCCCCTGCCAGAATGTAATGATATTTGTGGAAAAAGAATTACCGGAGGAGTATCCTCATCATGAAAATGTTGCGGATTTTATTTTTTTAATTAAACAAAGAGAGTATGGTATTTGAACATGCAAAATTGCACTCCTTCCGTTTTTCTATTTTTGGCACACTTATCTTATTATGATATTTTTTTAAATGGCACACTCTCCATTTGTGGAAAGATCTATTCAATTTCATTCATCCATTCATTCTACTTTTTACATTCAATTTCATCCACTCATTTTCTTCTCCTAAATCCAAACAACTAGACCTGTGATGCCACAAATAGAGAAACGGAAGGAGTAGAAACTTGAAGAGTAGCTTTGTTGGATATAAACTCTGCATTTCACTCATTCATGGCCTACCGACATGTAAACTTCACTAGAACTATGCAATCGTCCGAGCTTGTGAGCGTGGACTACCAAACAAATTGGCAAATTTATGGGCGGAATCAGGAATTTCATATATAGAGAATTAAAATTATATAATTTTTTAGAGTGATCTTAACTTTAGATTGAAAATGTCAATATAACCCTGCAAATTGATAAAGTGTCAAAATAACTCTAACTTTATGATAAAATGTGCAGTTATAACCTTTTGTCACTATTTCGGTGTCGAATCATCAATTTTGGTGTTGACCGGATCGAAAATGATAAAAATACCCTTGTTCCCATGAGATGAATTCCCATTTCACCCATTTCAACTTTATGGGGTACAAGGGTATTTTTATCATTTCAAGTTTGGTCAACACTCAAATTGATAAGTCAACACTGGAATAGTGACATAAGGTTATAACTGCAAATTTTATCATAAAGTTAGAGTTATTTTTTCACTTTCTCACTTTGTAGGGTTATATTGACACTTTCAGGCTAAAGTTAGGGTTATAAGTGTAAAAATCCCTTGTTTTTTAAAAATTGATAATTAAACTAACAAATCAAAGTAGATATTTATTTAAAGGAAAAAATTTAAAAAAACTAATGCTAAATTTTTAAAAATATTTATACCTTTGAAATTAATGACCTTCATTACTTTTTTTTTTCCTTTCGTTGAACTTTTTTCCTTTTAGTTGATATTTTTTACAAAATTAATACTAAATTACATAAATAATTGATGAAAAAATATGAAAATTTAATACCCTTCGTTGATTTTTCCATTGCTTATGCTATCTTGGTATTAAGAAGAAATTTTTTTAAAACAGGAATCAAATTATTTCTAGGAGAAAAGTGCTAAAATAACCCTATCTTTTGGCTGAAAGTGCCAATATAACCTTGTAATCTCAGAAAGTGTCAATCTAACCTTTGACTCTGCTGACTTTTTAGTCAACATTCGTTTGGCCGGATTCTTGTGAGAAGATGATTTTTCCTTGACTTAAAAAATGAAAAGGAGAAAAAAACCTTTTCCCCCCATTGTCTTCCCCTGTTTCTTTGTCATTCTGTCGTCCTCCCCCCTTTCTCATTCCGTTTCTCACTTAAAATCCTTTTCTCTCCCCATTTTATTCTTCTTCCCCCATCGGTAGGGACACCGGCCTTAGCAACGGTAGAAGCACCTTCGGTAGCGGTGGTAGGGGTAGAGGGCTTTAGGGTGGTGGTTGTGCGTTGGTGAGGGTGGTGAATCGAGAGTGGTAGGGGTGGTGAATCTAATCTAGGGTGATGAAGGATGGTTGTGCGGCGAGCTAGAGTTTGAGGTGGTGAGTGAATCAAGGGTGGTGGGGTGGTAAACCACCACCAGGGACAAAGACGAGCAGCGGGGGGTGGTTGTGCGGTGGTGAATCAACGGTGGTAGTGTGGCAAGTTTTGAATCTAGCAATGGCGGCAGAGTACAGTGACAACGATGGTGGTTAATTTGGCAGCAGCGGCGGAGTACGGTGGCTGCGACAAGTTTTGAAGAAGAAAGAAATGGAACTCGGTGGTTGTGTGGAGAGGTTTCTAACAACAGCAACAATGAAGCATGGTGGCGGTAACTTTAGGTTTTGAAGAAGAAAGAAACGGAGCAGCCATATCACAATAGGTTTGTCATAGGGGGTATTTTTATCATTTTGGTTTCTGGTCATGCCTGAATTCATTTGGTCAATGGAGGAATTGAGAAGTTTGGGTATATCGGCACAATTTGACCAATAGTTAGGGTATGATTGACACATTTAGTAATTAGTTAGGTTAGAGATGTATTTTACCCTATTTCTATTAAATAAGGAGTTTGTCTCTTAAAAGACGGTTTTTCCACAAGTTATGGAATGACTAGAGACTCAAGTGCAATTCTACCACAAAAAGATGAAAAATTCGATGGTTTAAACAAAATAAAATCCTGGTCAAATTCGGGCTATAAGCTATTTGGGTAAACTTACACGCCTATATAATACTTCCTCCGTCCCTGCTGAAATTGCACTGCAATCATTAGCATGTTGTTCAAGGAACATCTTTGATCGTTAATATGTTTACCTACGTATAATAACGGAAAATAAAAAAGTTGATATTTAGAAACTACTTGTTACGACAAATTAAACAATGTAATATACGATGATATTGCTGTTCATATGTCTATTCAAATATGCGGTCAAACTTTGATAGAGAACAGTGTCAAAAAAGAAAGAGTGCAATTTCAGGTGGAACAGATGGAATATATTTTACTCTAAATATGTAATGTTTCCAACCAAAACTCAAATGTTTCACTTGTAGTTAGTGTAGAGTATAAACCCATAACTTCATATTATTTTAATTAAATCTCATCTTTCCAAATGCCTGTGGAAAGACAGTCTTTCCCAAGATTTTATCTTATACAAGATTGTTAAAACTTTTTCCAAGTATAACTTGGATAAATAATAAATGTAAAATTAGACAAAAAGTAATTATATTTCTTGTTGGACTCTACAATTAAAAACAAAGAATCTAAGACATTTTAAACTACTCTGTTCTTCAATCTTAACATGCTTACGACATTTATTCCGTACTCTATGTATATTATGTTGTAATTTATAATTTGATGGAACCATAACCTTTGTTTTACCATATAAAAACATATAATACACAAACAAAATACGAGATACCAATAGTAAAAAAAATTGACGCAGACCAGGCACCCCTGAATCCCCCAATTTTTGCCACTGCCCTCACTTCTTCTATTTCAAACTAACACTTTCATCATCGTCGTTGATTAAAGATTTTTTTTACCCTAAGCCACCCAAAATAAGAATTCTTTCCTTCATTTATTATTATTTGACATTTTATTCATTTCACACTGAATTGTTATTTTAAATGACGTCTTTTAATGTGTTTTCATATCTGAAAAATAAGAATATACGTTTAACACTGAATAAACAACACATGCTATCTGATAGCACGTCGAAATTCAGGAGGTCGTTGTCATTCCTCTCAAACATACAATTTATAAGTTAACTACAACTCTCTTAACACTATTAAGTGTATTACAACAAGTAGGGATTGTATCCATCAGGAGAAGAGACTAATTTAAATATTTCGACGTAGATTATAAAACTTAAGAGCTAATACTCTTCCATAGGCTGAAATGATGATGAGATGGTGTCGCCGGTTATAGTGGAGTTCCTGGGCGGCGGCGAGTTGATAACTCTTCAATGAGCAAATTTAATCTATTGAAGAAGGCTAAAATATTCTTATAAATGTCAATTGAACTGCACTTGGAGAGAACTTAGCTGATTAAACCAGATAGAGTAAGGGAAGACCGTTCCTCATCAGCCAGTTTGATGGCCGAAAGTGGTCTGAAAATGTTCTAGTGTTGAAAATAGAATGATTGAAATAGTTCGGTGGTCATAGTTCATAAAGGTCCAAAGATGAAAAGATGATTTTGCTCCTGACTTTGTCATGCATGTTGCACGTGACAGGACAAAGGTGAAAATTTAACGAATTAACCTTAACTCTTTTGGTTTGAGGTTCAATGATCAAAAGTGATAAAAAAAATTGGTACTCCCTCCGTCCCAGCCTAAATTACACATTTACTTTTTGAGCACTATTCTTTATCAAAGTTTGACCGCATATTTGAATAGATATATAATCAATAATAAATACATATGTGATATTGTTCAATTCGTCGTAACAAGTAGTTTCTAAATATCAACTTTTTATTTGTCGTTATTATACGTAGGTGAATATATTAACGGTTAAACATATTTCTTGAAAATCATGATAATAATTATTGTGTAATTTAGATTGGGATGGAGGGAGTATAATATTTGTTGAAAGTAACTATCACACGTCAATTTCTTACGAGAATACTGATTAATATAAGGTCAATTAATATATGAGGTTTTAGGTAACCTCTATTTCACATGTGTTTGGTCGACTCTAGTGTCGGCTAACCAAAATTGTTTTACCACTCATAAGTTGCATCGATAAACTCTTTTCTCTCTACTTAGATGATGATAGTTCAGCTGATGACAATCACATTTGATGTGAAGTAATCGGTCGTGTTGTTGCTAGTGGTAAGATCATGTATACCGGTGAAATCGAATTGAAATCACTCTTGTGATTTTTTTTCAATAAATATTCAATCCCTCTTTTTCACCTTATCAAAAATAATCACAAATAAATCATTTTTTTACCTCCACAGTGGTTGAAACCACTCTTGTGATTTTCCCCAATATATATTCAATCTCTGTCTTTCACCGCATCAAAAGTAACCATAAAGAAATCCCGTTATTTTTACCTCCACGGTAGTTGAAAACACTTCATGGATCTCACTTGATCCTACTCATTAATCTTACCTTCAATATTTAATTTAAATAAATTTACCTACCCAAAATAAATTGAAATGTGGAATTTGAATTAATAATACACTGATAATTTTGAATTTAGTTTTTTCAAATTTAGTTTTTATTTTTTAAGGAACCAGAATTAAAAAGAACCATATATTCTTTAAAAGAGTGTAATTTTAATTTTTAAAGAGAACCAATCTTTAATTTTGTTTTTAAAATAAAAATTAAAGAAATTAATTTTAATTTTTGAAAAATTCAGATTTTTTAAAATTTTCAATGGACACATGACACCACAATACTGGGTCACATGTCCAATGAATGCAATAATAAAAATTATAAAAGGAAGACATCGCTGCCACGTGACCCAATCATAGTTCTAAGGATGCCCCACTGCACATGCTCTAAAGATAGTTGATGGTGGTGGAAGTACAAAAACACCATCGATCAATCTAGTCAGAGAAGAAAGAGGTGGATGTATTTTTAAAATTTTAAATTAAAACTCAGCTCCTAAAGTTTATACAAATTTTTTTTGAAAATTATACAAAGCTATTTAAATAAACTAAATTTGTGTTGGAAACAATTAATTATGCTATTATTAAGGAATTGTAATATTATTTGAATATTATTTGTAATTGTAATTAGATTAGAATTCATTTCCTAGTTGTGTTTAGGTCTTTTGTACTACTATATAATGTACCCAGGAGCATGAATACAAGCACACATCATTACCCTTATTTTCAACATGGTATCAGAGCCTAAAATCTTGAAAGCTAAAACCCTAAAATTTTCTTCTTCGCTGCTACGGCAACGAACGCAACGAACACCTTTGATCGTGTAAGTTGCTGCCACTGTAAGGCTTTGCGAATTTGTTTCCGCCGCAAGGATTTGCTACACTTGTCTTCCTTTTGGAATAATTGTATTTTTGTCGCCGCTGTAGGGATTAGCAAAATCAACAAATTTGCGCATTCTTTCAACTGTCCGTTTGGTTTTTACTTATTATTTATCCGCAATTTATTTATTTACTTATTATTTATTTAAACACAATAAATAATTGTGTTATGGCTTTTTCCCCTATTCGATATGATTTTGGCCCTTCTTTGTCTGACGACCAATGGAGTACGAGCCTTAATTTATTTCATCAGTTAGATCACGGGTCATGTAAACCTACATTACCTTGGATTCTCGATTCGGGAGACTCGTATCACATGACTAGTGACAAAGGTTCTCTAATTGACATTAGGATGCTACCTATTCTATTAATGTTCTACTGCCTGTTGGATATCTGTCATCTGCTGCACAATATGGTTCTTTACGTTTTGGAGATATCACTCTTACTCATGTGTTTTATGTACCTACACTAAGATGCAACTTATTATCATGCTCTAGATTGTTATCTGCTTTAAAATGTATAGTTTTGCTTACTGAAAATTATTGCATTTTACAGAAAATCAGTACGAGGATTGTGATTGGTGTGGGTGAAAAGCAGGGGGGTTTATTGGCTTCGTCTGCTGGATACGCGTGTTCAGTCTCATATCTCGCAGTCCGTTCCGACAGTAGCTACAGTTTCTACATCTGATTTATGGCATCAACGTTTTGGTCATCAATCCATATGGTGTTGTCTTCTGTTCATACTCTTGATTTTAGCACAAATAATACTTCTATGCCTTGCTCAACGCGTCATGGAGCAAAATAGACTAGACATAGTTTCTCTTTGAGCTCCTCGAATGCGAGTTCTTTGTTTGAATTGATTCATTGTGATGTTTGGGGGACTTATCGCACACCATCATCTAGTGGTGCATTTTTTTACTATAGTTGATGATTATTCCCGAGGTTTTTGGCCTTATTTATTAGTTGCTAAGTCTGATGTAGCATCTAGATTTATTGAATTTTGTGCTTTGATCAAGAGGCAGATTGGCCGTGTGGTTAGATGTGTATGTGCTGCTAATGGTACTGAATTTCTACCTTTGAGATCCTACTTTGCTGAGTTTGGGATTATTTTTTGGACATCCATGGTTGATACTCCACAACAAAATGGTCGTGTTGAGCGCAAACATCGTCATTTGTTAAATATGGCTCGTGTTTTGCGCTTTCAAGCTAATCTTCCTATTGAGTACTGGGGAGAATGTGTACTTATTGCTTCTTATTTGATCAACCAGACACCCATGAAGCAACTCGATGAGCGTACACTGTTTGAATTGCTCTATGGACATTCTCCAAATTACAAAGGTTTGCCTGTATTTGGTTGTTTGTGCTTTGCCTCATACGTTCCCAGATTCTGTGATGAGTTTAATCTAGGAAATCGCCATTGTCTATTTCTTAGTAACCCTGCTGGAAAGAAAGGTTACCGTCTTTTGGATTTAGAAACCCGGACTTTCTTTAATAGTCGGGATGCTAATTTTTATGAAGACCAATTTCCGTATTCTGGGACCCTGGACGTCTCCCCATTGTTGGCCACCTCATCTCCGCCGGCCACCATTTCTCCCCGTTGGTCCTTGCTAAGCCGCAGTTACCATACAACCTCGGCCACATGCCACCTCTTCTCTGTCATCGGCTGTCGAGCTGTCATTGGTCGTACCCATACCACATAAGCCGGATGTGCCGCTCGATGTCGAGTTTCACGCGCTCAATGTGCCGCCGTCTGCCGTTGACCACGCGCCACCGGCTGCGACTCTGATCGCTGTGTTTCCCAGCTCTCTGGTGTCTCCTCCCCCTGGCCCGTCTCCACCGCCTGGCTCACCGGAAAATACTTCGGTACCTCTACCTCAGTTCGAGCTGCTTACTGCACGACATAGTGGTTGTGATCGTCGACCTCCTACTTATCTGCAAGATTATGTCTGCTCTGTTGCTGATATTAATAACCCCATCCCCATCCCCTCCCCACTGCCACAACCACACATGCGACATCACATTCCCCAGGTGTTATCTATCCTTTAACTAATTTTGTAAATTGTGATAAATTTTCCAGGACGCATTCTAAATTTTTGGGTGCAGTGCCTTCTAGTGCATATCACACCTCTTACTCGGAGGCTTCCCAGTATGCTCATTGGCGTGATGCTATGCCTGATGAGATTAATACACTTGAGCGCAATCAGACATGGACTTTATCTTCACTACCTCTGCATAAGGCTGCCATTGGATGCAAATGGGTGTACCGTACCAAGTTCAAATCTGATGGTTCCATTGAGTGTCACAAAGCTCGTCTCGTGGTTCTTGGCAATCACTAGAAAGAATGTATTAACTATACTGAAACATTTGCTCCTGTTGCGAAGATGAGTTCGGTTAATCTATTTATATAAGTTGCAGTCATTCGTGGTTGGGAACTTCACCAGATGGATGTGCATAATGCGTTCCGTCATGGTGATATACATGAGGAGATGTACATGCGACCTCCATCGGGCTATCCTGCGCCTCCTGGTCAGGTTTGTCGACTTCAAAAGTCTCTTTATGGTCTTCGCCAGGCTCCTCGCAATTGGTTTGCAAAGTTGGCTCAGGTTTTACGTGCATTTGGTTTTGTTCAGAGTAAGGCATATTACCCTTTATTTGCTTTTACCCGTGACTTGGTTTCCTTGCATGTTCTTGTCGGATGATTTGGTCATTGCTGGCAGTTCTTCGTCGCTCATCTCTGAATTCAAGAAATACTTGAGTACTTATTTTTATATGAAGAACCTTGGTACACTTAAGTATTTCTTGGTCTTGAGTATAAAGATTGCTAGAAGACCAGATGAGATGTTTCTTTCACAAAGGAAATATGCCATGGATATTTTATCTAACACCGATTTGTCAGCTTCTAAACCGACTGACTTTCATATGGAGCAACAACATGATCCTGTGAAGGTTAAATGACCTCTTTATGATAACCCTGAGCAGTACCGGTGATTGGTGGGTCGCCTCATTTACCTAACTATCACACGTCATGAGCTTAGTTATTCTATTCATACGATTACTCAATTTATGAAGTCTCATTGTGTTCGTCAATGGCAAGCTGCGATACGTGTTCTTCACTACCTGAAAAGTCATCATGGTCAAGGTATATTTATCTCTTCACGTAGTTCATTACAGTTAACCGCTTATTGTGATTCCGATTGGGCTGCCTGCCCTATCCTGCTCAAATCATTATCTGGATACTTTGTGACCATCGGTGATTCTTCGATTTCATGGAAGATCAAGAAACAACCTACAGTTTCTCATTCTTCTGCTAAAGCAGAGTATCATGCGATGATTGGTGCATGTTGTGAGTTTTTATGGCTTAAGTCTTTGCTTCGGGACTTGGGTGTTGTACAATCTACTCCTATGTGACTATTTTGTGATAGTCAATATGCTCTCCACATTATGGCTAACCTGGTGTTCCATGAACATACGAAGCATATAGAGGTTGATTGTCATTTCGTCTGTGATCTTGTACAGTCTAGTAATATTGTTTCTCATCAAATTCGCACGACTGATCAACCTGCATATTTGTTTACCAAGGCTCTTGGGCAAAATCAGTTTCTTTCTTTGCTTGGAAAGTTGGTGAAAGAGTGATTTCCCGTAATGATTATCATTGATCATGAAGATAATAAATAGAGTACAAAGCATAAAGGTAGACAAGTCCTAATATAACTCTTAGACTAGTCAACAAGATAAAATAAAATCTAATCATCTAACTGATTTATTCTGACACTTACTGGCAGTTGTTGTGGGCACCGAAAATTGGCCGGACGTCGTCAAAAATTGTTCATCGGTCAGCTGACTTCCCCGCCCTTTCCGCCGTTTGTTTTCCCCTCCGTTCTCCTTCTCCTTCTACGTTCTCCTTCTCATTCTCCGTTCTCCTTCTCTGTGATTCTCATTCTCCGACGATGTCCTTATTTTTCTGCAGTTCATTTTTCTCGTCGTTCTCCATCTTCGTTCTCCTTCTCATTCTCCCCGCCATTCTCATTCTGGTTCTCCCTTTCTCTCCTTCTCCCGTTCTCATTCTTCGGTTCTCCTATTCTCTGCCATCCTAGTTCTCTCTTTCCCGTTCTCGTTTTGCCTTGCCCGACCCAATTCTCTCGCTCTCTGCCACCCCTGATTCTTCCTTTCCCGTTTTTGTTTCACCCTGCCCGACAAGGTTCTCCTGCTCTCCGCCATCCCCAATTCTCCCTTTCCCATTCTTGTTTTTCCCTGCCCAACCTGGTTCTCCCGCTCTCCGCCGTTCCCGGTTCTCTCTTTCCCGTTCTCATTTCACCCTGCCCAACCCGATTCTCCCTTTCACATTCTCGTTTTGCCTTGCCTAACCTGGTTCTCCCTTTCCCGTTCTTATTTTTCCCTGCCCGACCCGGTTCTCTCACTCTCCACTGTTCCCGTTTCTCTCTTTCCTTCTTTTATTTTGCCCTATCCAACCCGGCTCTCGTCACCCAGGTCTTGTCGCTCGAATCTCGGTGGGGACGGTGGGGGTGGGCTTGAAGTGGCGGGGTTGGGGCTGGGCTGGTGCTCCTTTGGCGGGGCTGCGATGGCCAGGCGGCGGAGATGGTGGTGGCGGCAATTAAGGGTGTTCAACCGGTTGGTTTATCGGTTAGCAGGTTAATCGATTTTGGTTTTTACCGGTTTATAAAATTTTATAAGGAACCGAATAACCGACCGATAATATTGTCAATTTTACCAGTTCGGTTAGTATCGATTTCGGTTATTACCGATTATCATGTATATCATTCATTAAAAATTAAAAATATATATTAATATTAATTACTCCCTCCGTCCCACCAGTTATGGCCTATTTTTTATCAACTTTCTCATATAATATTTGACCATCAATAACTTTAATTC
>JAULKK010309588.1:0-12026 GCA_032355705.1 Rubia peregrina
ATTAAATGAAAATGCCTTACCAAAGTTGGTTTTTTTTGCCAAAATTCTGTTGCTTTAAGGTGCAATGGAACCGTGAGATTAGCAGCCATTGTATGATCTTCAAGGTTGAACACAAGAGACTGTTCCGTTGTGCAGAGAACTGCTTGAGATCAAAGAAATATTAATTTTAGTAAAGTGTGAAAAGTTATTAGTAAAAATATGTGTAAAATGGTAAAAGACCTGAAAATAGGGGCTGCTGGAGGATCTTTCACCTGACATTTGTCCTAGATAACAGAAGAAAATGTTAAGGGCATACCAGACCTGGAAATGCATGGTACAACATCGCCTCTACGTCGTAGTTACAAGTCGGTCCTAATCAGTTACTTAGTCAACGTGTACCCGTGATGTCGTTACATAGTTGACAACACAGAACAACAGACCGACGTGAAAATAAGGTCGCATTTTAAAATGTAAAGTAAACTTAAATTCTTGTATGCGACATCGTTAACCTATCGGTAACACCAATGATCAAACCGAACTAAGTGCGACGTCTCATGTATATTCATTGCCATATGAATATACGACGTTGCACACGGTTTGCAACGATCGATATGTGATCGACAGGCCATCGACGTTGCATATATCTGAGGTAGCTATGGGAAAAAAATAAAGAAACCTAAAAAATTGTTGCTCTAAGAACAGACAATTACTGAAAACGTCTAGAACAACACCAAAACATAGTACCTAGGTATACATTAAGGAAACTTCACAATCTAATAGATTTGAGTAAAAATTAAAAAACAAAAATACACAACACATTCATAGACCATAGATCAGACAATGTAAATCAAAAAATTATTGAAAAGTAGGTGTTAGAAGTGTTGAAAAACTTTACCTTTGAGATGAGAGTAGAGCAGAGATGTGGGAGACTGTTGGAATTTGAGGGAAACTTGTGAACATAAGCTTGAACTGAATGTGAGAGACCTCATATTTAAAGTTGTTTCGGTACGACATCGTTTCAGACCCCGGTGTTGTCCGCCTTGCATAGAGCGACGTTACACCTATGTCGGTAAAGATGAGAGGGAGTCGAACTCTGACCACTGTCGCACGTCCATATGGGACTAACAATTTTAGCCCACAAGCTAGTATGTCAACATTTCTAATTTATTAAAAAGTTTTGGTCACTAATTGTTTTTGATAGTATCAGTATGATTGAAACAAATTATTCATTAGACACAAGTCTTGGTCATATTCAGAGTGCCTTGAACTCCCCCTCTCTACTGCTGTGGAAGGAACCAGAATAGTCCCATATATCGATCCCTTGCTACTTTCTGTTACAATTGGAAAGATTAGTCGAGATTTATGATGCTCATGTTGTTTTTGGCTCATTGAATCCGTATCATATACTCAAGTATTTCAATATATACTCATATCGTTAAATATATGCTGATGTTGTTCTGGGTTTGGTGAACGCTGAATGTATCCAGGTATCAATTATTCCAGAGGTGAGATCGAAGAAAGTGAACAGGGAGATTATGAAACAACTGCAACATAATTACAGAGCCTCACATTTAGGTAATTGGATAATGGCTTATGATGGGGTGAACATCAGTGCCAGTGCCTACACTGCAGGGTCCCTGCCTTTCAATGTAAAGGAGTTTGTCATAAAGCATCTTGACCTGAGTTGTGTGTTCATGGACTTTTAGAATGTATGTGGGGCTAATGTTTAATTCTGATTTTATTAGTGAAATGGCCCACCAACATTATTATTATTTCATGTTACTTTGCATACGGTGTATATTTTTTTATAATTACTATTCTATGAAATGTAGGAGGGAAGGGGAGTTCAAGATCACTCTGAATTATTCATTATTCACTGGTCATATCTTGGGTTACATATTAAGGATTCAATAACATTGAAATAAAATTCAAGAAATAGAATATAGATTGAATATTAAATGCATATAAATAAATGTTGTTCCAAATTCGAATAAATTTATTTCATTAAAATGTTCAAAAAAATAGTGAAATCTGCGACGAAGAACGATAACATTAAAAACTATGGAACCAACACCATTCAGCAGTTCTACGTATAGAGTGTCCCCCACATGGAGTTCCTCTTCATCAAGAAACCTGTTAAACCTCTTCAGGGTCAGGGTCTTGAGCCTCCTGTTCCCCGAGTAGTGCATGTCATACTCCCTTCCGTTGCACCGCATCACAATATGCAACGTGTACGGCGGTAGGAGCTCCGTAATCTGGTATGGGACATTCTGAATTATAAATGTAAAAACACATTTAGTACATATGAAAGTAATCTATAGGAAAAGTTGATTGGAAATAGAATACATGTGTATCAAGGAGATCTTATAAGAACCAGAATTGAACCAAAGTTCATCTAGGTAAGAGTGCAGACAAAGTGTGGAATGACATCCCCGAATGTAGTATGCGGACGACGGTTCTCATCCAAATTTCTATGGATCTACATTGGTCAATGAAATTGTAAAAACTAAAATTCGAAAATAATTAATCAAATAAAAGGAATTTAAATCTAAACAATAAATTTCTCACCTCAATCGGGACACGGCTACTTGATCCAGTATTGTTAGCCATAATTCCAGAAATTTGTATCGTCACGGATGATAAATATTGTTAAAGAAAGAATACGGTTCGATGTAAATTGGTTCAATTAATCCTTTTAGTCAGCCAGGCATAGCACGTACATGTAGGTTCAAAATCTGACTTGGCCAACATGTATGTGCGACGTCGATGACACGTTGCTTAAAACTGATGGCATGGTCGACATGTCCATGCGATGTTGCTCACACATCGGTAAAATCGACTGGTTAACTGAGTCTTGTGTGACATCTCGTACATGCATTGTTAGCAGAAATTATAAATGAGCGGCGTCGCTAGAAAATTGCTCCAAACGATGGAGGGTCGAAGGACTAGTGATGTCGCATTCAATCCTTACAGATGCATTCTCAACCACAGAAAACCAACGTAAACAAAGGGTCTAAACAAACTAAAATATGGCCGGTCGATAGGTGAAAACATAGAACCTAAATTCCGACAACCCAGAACCTAATCCATAGAAATTTCAAAAAAAGGCAAACAACACATTGATACACCATATACACATCAAATTTAAGGAAAAATACAAAAATAAAAGTAATCTAGGGAATGTAAAAAACCATACCTTTGAGAAAATGGGTTGAGGGAATGTTGAAATTTGAGGAAAGGTTGAATGTTTGAAGTGATGTATGAGGTGGGATCCATATATATATATATATATGTATATATATATATATATTCGTTATGAATCGTTGTGAATTCCTCCTTGTCAGGTGCGACATTGAGTTAATGTCGACCATACCAACGCTTGGTCGACACAGGAGCAACGTCGGATAATTTAAATGTGAACCTCAACAATTCAGCTCACTACTATAGCAATGACCCTCATGTTTGACCAAAGAAAATTTAATTGACCAAGGATTCCATTTCGGCGTGTGAGACGTCACAGATTAATCGATTCGACATGTTATCGACGTATAAGCAATGTCGGCATACCTGAACATGGGCCTCACCTTTTCCGCCCATTAGCTTTGCAAGTGGTCCCACGTTAGACCAAACGAACGTAACTGACCTTCACAACCGTTAATAGTTTGTTAGAAGCTAATAATTGAAATTTCTAACTGTCCATGAACTTTATTAACGTCTAGTTCTACCGAAATCAATTTTAGCATAACCGGTGAACTTTACATTTTTTATGCTTAGGTCCCTCCAAAAAGGTGGGAGAGGAGGAAATGCAAATTTGAAGATACACAATTATCTAAATCATATTTTTGCAATCATGTTTTCCCAATTAGGAATCTACGAACTGTGGTATTCGTCCCTCAATTTTTTTTATAAGTATTCCATTAACACCCTTACTTTGAGCGTTATTAATAACATTGATATATTTCACCTTATCAAAACACTCAAAATTACAAATTCTTGCTTCTTGTGAATTACAAAGATAATTAAATTTAGTCCATCAATTTTATAAAGTGCTGCTATGTGGTCTAAAGTAATTTGTAGATGATATTCGAGGGTTAATCAAAAGATGTTGTGAAAGTCACTGTGATTATACCGGTTTCTTTATCACTTTTGGGGATTATAAGTTTGACTGGGGATGATGGTAAAGGTCCCTTCCGGGATGATTGGAATCTATTTTGGGACTACGTATACTTTTGAAATTTTGCACTTAGGTGCCTCAAACAAAGTGAGAGAACTCAAAATGCAAAATTGGAGACACACTTATCTGATTCACCAAGTCACAACCACAATGTTACAATTTGGTTATGCACAGATCGACCGAGGTAATCGTCCGTCATTTTTTCTAGTATTCCATTAATACCCGTATGATAAGCGTTATGAGAATGATAATTTCCACCATATAGAATCACATGAAATTTCATATTCTCGGGTTTTTATGTAATAAAAATATTATTGAATTCCGGCCATCAAATTTTTGAAAGCGCTAATACGTGGTATAGAGTAAATTGTAGTTGATTACTGATAAGTATACGAGGGGCCATTTGGAAGACCTTGTTGAAGTATATGTGGAATGAGACCAGTTTATTTACTACCCTTGGTTAGTATAAGTTCGATTATGGATGCCAAAATTTCTTTTCGGGACAATAGTACTCTGGTTTAGGACAATCAGTGTACTTTTTGTTTTTGCAATTAGGTCCCTCTACGAAACTGGGAGAAGTTGAAATATAAAAAAGTGGAGATAACAATTTTTTATTCACATTTTTAAAACAATGTTGTTCTGATTAGAGCATGAACGGGCCGTCAGAAGGGACCACAATCTTTACGGGGGGGATTTTATGACACTTTTTTTAAAAATTACGCTGTTACCCATATGTACGACGTCGCGAATGTGTCGCATCAAATGAAACCAAGAATGACCATTTCGCGACGTTGGTTGAATTGAATTTTCCAGCTGGAACTGGAATTTTGGCCCCAGAAGTTTGAACCAAAATTTCCCTCCATCACTTTTTCATGTCAATAAAAATCAGCAACAATACCCATTTCCCATCACCAACACTCTTCCTCCAAACCCAACTCCACACTATCCTTTCCATTCACACCAATACAACCCTTAAAAAACTCAATCAAATTGCTTCCCTCAAATATTAACAATCCGAGGATGCAAAATCCCCGAGTTCAAATTAATTGAGGTACTTTTACATCCATTCCATGCATTTTCCACACCTTCCATATGTTTTTTTCCTCATTGATCAATGATTAAATATTATAGTTAAGTATGATGATTGTGTTACATGTTATATAGTATCCATTATTCGTGTTTCCAAGATATGCAATGTTTATAAGGCGTGAGAAAAATGGCTTAGATTCGGGCTGATTATGGACAATAATTTTAGCTTCGTATGAACATAGGTTGAATGTCCGACGTCACTCACATATAATCATCCCATACAACATGGGACTAAATGTTGACCGACGTTGCGTAGGCTTTGACATGATTGAAATATCTATGAATGTCCAACGTCGCTTCCCTGTCGGAATTTGCAATTTCAGTCGACCCTTCATGCGACGTCGCCTCTAAGCAAATCAGGTACTGATTTCATGTTGATATTAATGTCGTCTTCGTATGACTATATTATGTGTACATCATTTGTGAACTTTCCAATTGTAACATAAATTATGTTTCGTGTGTATTGGTTGAAATATGACAAAGTGGGTTATTGATGGACTTTCAGCGTGCAACGTAGACTGTGGAGGTTCAATACAATTAATGTTACAATTTCATATCAACCACATGTATTTTATTCTAACATGTATTTGTAATATATTTTATAGTATTGTTTCTTCATTGCATTCTAATTCTTTTTTACATTAATTGAACAACAATTGATTGTTGTATTATATTTAACCATTGCAATAGTTATGGAACATTAAAAAATATGTAACGGATATCGACAAACAATAGATTGTTTTTATGTGTGTTATTAAATTTTTGTCCTTAATAAATTTAAGTTAAAGAATAACAATAATACGTAATATATTCATTATTATCGTTAAATCTTGTTGCACTTATATATAATAAGAATTCTTGGTAGAATAAAAATAAAAATATGAGACTATCAAATCATAAATGATTGTAGCTTACCTTTTGAGCGGTTTGTAACTTGCCAATTCACCAGTTTATACAAGCTCCCAACTTAAGCATCTTCAATGCAAGTATCACATTAGTAAGGTCACTAGCCATGTCATCATAATAGACTTCGAGGGTAAAATACCATCTCCAAAAAATACCATCTCCAAAGCAAGGGGTCTCTTGCAACTTGCAATCTGACGTGGTTAAAATTTGAAATAACTCCTTCAAATCGACAAACTGATATTGGAAGTTCATATTGACGCCCGTCAATTTATCTAGTCAGCATATTTGTCAAAAAGAAATCAATTTTACTGTACTTATCTAAATTTAATAGCCCACTTTAATTTTGTTAAATAAATACTCAAATTCTAAATTAATTTATACATTTAACTATTTTATATATTAGTTCAGTTTTATTATATTTTATGTTATAATAACTAGAAGTATAACATTTTAAATATTCTTATGGTTCTAAAAATAATTTATTTGTAATAGTTTTTTTAAAATATATAAAATATTTAAAAATAATCAAAATTATTGTGGATATTTAATTTCAAAATTGTACATTTATATAGTTACAGAGTTTTAAATAAGATAAAAATAATTTTCATATACTATATCATTCGAAATGAATTTTGATAGAGAGGTAATGAAAAATAGATAAAACATTTCTTGTAATATTAAATGATAAAGTACTATGACAGAATATTAAAGTTTGGTTAAAGATGTTTGTATTAGAGACCAAAAGTTTCATCAATCTTTGTTATTAATGCCTTTTAATCTAAGTCCACATAAACCCTATCGTAACTCGCCATTTGCCTCTTGTATATGTGGATGACGATCCTTGCATCGGAAATAATCTAAAAAAGACATCATATGTTTAGTCATGAGAGCTTGTCAATAAATATTGAAGCATGGGCAGCAAATTAATTTGTAACTTACAGGTTAAGCAGGTTATCTATTTTAGATCTGAACAAGTATGAATAAAATGGGTAATTTAAAAAAAAAGTTATACAAGATGGATTTGCTGGTTAATTGCATGTTTACCTGTATGGGTTGAAATCCATTGGCTTACCCATATGGGTTGTTACATAAGCTCATATAGGTGACCCGCATGTTTACCCATATGGTTTAGTATATAAACTCATATATATCAATATTTGAATTGAAATCCACGAATTTTACCCACATGAATTGTATATAAACCCATATGGGTTCATGTATAGGGTTAAACATGCAAATTTACCCATTCTCGACCTGTAAATTGAATGACTTTCGATTCGTGAATTGAACGAACCCCACGACTCATTTTTAACCCGTATTAAACAGATCAAAATAGGAATACTCATTTTTCAGTTACTCATATTACCTTACTCGTATTCAATCCATCTGCCCATTGGCAAGATTTTCAAACTTTTCTCTCAGTTAATATAATAGTGTAGGACCCACTAACCAGTTAGAAACACAAAATACCAGAATAAATTATTTATCTGATCAACTTCCCAAAATACCCGTTTCATTTTGGATTCCTAAAGCAGAAGCATAATTCGTTGCCGGACTTATCAAAACAAAACTCTCTTTTTCTTTTCTTTTTTAACTTGAAGCCAAGAATGCAACTCTGCTAGAAAGGAGTTTAATCCCGGATTGCACCTAACTGGGCACATCCCTGACCACGTGGGCAAGCCATCAAGTCTGCTTAAAATAAAAAGGTAAAGAACATCAAAAGAGAGTTTATTACCATCTTACAATATTTCCTAAACTGAATTCCCTTCCCACGGGCTTTTCATTCACCCCAATAAAAAACGGCTAGACCACTTCAAAAACATGTCATTATTGATCCCAAAAAAAAGTCATTAACACCAACACCAACTAGCATATACAGTTCAGTCCTAAATGTCAATGCAGAAGAACCATGGGTATTTGCATCACCACAGATTCATTAGGCACGACATAAGGGACTCTAGCAGGCTGCTTAATTTCAGGCAACCATCAACAAAGCAGCTTTATAGTCATCATTCTGGTTGCACTATTAATCTTATCATTGACGCCATGACACATGCATTTTCTGCTTCCAATGGCAATGAATTGACCTCTATTGAATGTTTATTTGTCTAGACCAACTGTTTTTATGCGAGTAGAAATCAGAGAAAGAGAACACGTTATGAAAACAGAACGGCAACAAATACTTAAAGTGCACACCAAAACAACCTTTCATCTACATAGATCTGAACCAAAATTTAATCATGCCAAGTAACCGAGTGCTGTTTTACAACCTTTCATCCCTATAGAGCTGAGATACAAATTAATAGCCTAGCAAATAACAAGACTTTTCATCTACAAAGCTGAACCAAAAATATCACAAACAAATGGATATAGAAATTGATGTCATAAAATCTCCGACAAGCTCATAGTTACAACAACATCAAGACCACTGCACCAAAGTCACAAACCATAGAACTGTTTTAGCATAGCTAGTAACAACTTAAATCACATCCTTAATATGTGCTAAGGAAAGCTCATGTTTCAGATTCTTGACCTAGCTCAGCCATAAACAACAATCACTTAGTGAGTCTTCTATTGCCTAACATTTCCTTGATAAAGGCAAAAGGGAAGCGTTTATCTTTTCATACAAATGATAAACGTGCTGGGAGGGTACTTGATCTAGTTCACTATGACTTATGGGGGCTCTCTCCTATTTTATCTACTGATGGTTTCTCCTACTATGCTATTTTTCTCAATGATTATTCTTGGCTCTCGTAGTTTTACCCATTGCGCTGAAAATATGGTTTTTGGGATGTTTATAGCCATTTTGAGGATTTTGTGGAGAACTAGTTCTCTTCCACCATTAAGGTGTTTCAGAGTGATGGGGGGACTGAGTTCGTAAGTGGTGGTCTATGCTCTCACTTTCAGACAAAGGGCATTCACCATCAGATTTCTTGCCCGTATACTCCTGAGCAGAACGGTAAGGCTGAGCGCAAGCACCGCCACATTGCTGAGATGGGCCTATCTATGTTATTCCACTTTCATGTCCCTCTCTCTCTCACTGGCCTCACGACTTTGATGTAGTTGCTTATACTATAAATCGGCTGCTCACTCCTGTCCTTGGCGGACGCTCACCATATGAAGTTATCAATGGTCTGGTTCATGTACACACGAACTTCCATGCATTCAATTGTCATGTGTACCCTTATCTTCATCCATATGCAGTTCACAAACTTTTTCCTCGCAGTTTGTCTTGTATCTTTCTTGGGTATGACTCCCAGTACAAGGGATATCGATGTTTGAATCCTACACTGGAAAGATATATATCACCAAGCATTCTCGGTTTGATGACACTTTCTTCCATTATGCCAATGGTTCTACTTCAGTACCTCCATCCTCTCTGGATGTCTCTACCTTTTTGGATCCCACTGATACAATAGCTGATATCCCCACTTCTTCCACTATGGCATCTCCTCCTGCTCGGCTTGTCACTTCGGTTGCCAGCCCTAGTGGCTCATCGATGCTATCATTCTCATCGACTACATCACCATGTTATGTCTTCTCTGCTGATTCAGACCATCAGTGGCCGCTACGATGCATCCTGTTTTGCCTATCTCGCCATCGACCAGCTCACCTGGTTCGCCGACTAGACCACCCGGTTTGCCAGCCACCTCACCAGTCCATTCACCAGCAGCCACTTTGCTAGTCCTGCCTGCTCATCTGGTATCTCTACCTCGGCCTCGTACTCATCAGATGGCTACTCGATCGATGACTGGAGCTATTCAGCGCAGAGATTATTCTGATCTCGTTGCTCACGGTCTTACTGCTGCTCTACTTGCTCAATCTGAGTCCACGAATTATCACACTGCTCTTCAGGATCTGGCTTAGGTTTCTGCCATAGATGACGAGATGGAAACTCTTCGTGGCCAGCGCACTTGGGATTTAGTGGCCCGACCTTCGGACACCAACATTGTTGGCTCCAAGTGGGTTTATCGCCAAAGTATCGACCATATGGTACAATTGAGCGCCATAAAGCTAGATTTGTGGCACAACGTTTCTAGCAGATTTCGGACTTTGACTTTGATCACACTTTCAGTCATGTGGTCAAAGTCTCCACAGTTCAGACAGTTCTCGCCATTTCTACCATGCGTTCCTGGCCGCTTCATCAGCTAGATGTCAAAAATACCTTTCTTAATGACGCCCTCAATGCTCCAGTTTATATGAAGCAACCTGTTGGATACAAGGACCATGTCCATCTATATTATGTTTGTCGCCTGCGAAAGCCCATTTATGGACTTAAGCAAGCTCCTCGGGCTTGGTTCCAACGCATCAGCACGTATTTGACTCAGCTTGGTTTTCAATGTAGCTCAGCAGACACCTCATTGTTCGTTCTTTCGAGATGATCATCATTATTGTATCTCCTGGTGTATGTGGACGATATCATTCTTACTGGGAATGATTCAGCTCTCCTATGGCAGTTCATTGATCAGACGCATCGTGAGTTTGCGATTAAGGACCTCGGTGTTCTTCACTACTTTCTTGGCCTTGAAGTTTCACCTACTTCATCAGGTTTACTTCTTGGACAAGAAAACTATGCTCGAGACATTCTCACTCGTGTTGGGATGTCTGATGTTGCACCAGTCTCTACACCATTTGTGCCAGGTTCTCAGCTGCACAGTTCGACTAGTCCATCATTTCAAAATCTGACTTTGTATCGTTCACTAGTTGGGGTTCTTCAGTACTTGACCATCACTCGTCCTGATTTGGCCTTCTCGGTCAACACTATCAATCAGTTTCTTCAGGATCCTAGAGACTGTCATTTTGCTTCTGTTACTCGGATTTTGTGGTACCAGTTCTCCAGAGGTGTTGGGGTACTCTGATGCTGATTGAGCTCACTGTTTGGAGACTCGTCATTCCACTTATGGATACGCTATTTTTCTTGGTGGGTACCTTGTTTCTTGGAGTGCCAAGAAATAGCCCACAATTTCTCGTTCCAGCAATGAGTCTGAGTATCGTGCTCTTGCCAACACTACTTTAGAAGTTTTTTGGCTTACTCATTTGCTCCGAGATATTTGATTTCCTTTGTGTGGTTCTCCACTACTGTTATGTGACAAAAGTAGCGTCATCTTCTTAGCTCAGAATCCAGTTGCTCACAAGCGGGCGAAACACATTGACATCGATTATCACTTTGTTCAAAAGTTGGTTGCTTCTAGCAAGCTGCGTGTTGCTCATGTTCCTACTGCTCTTCAGATTGCAGACATCTTCACTAAATGGCTCTCTCGTCCGATGTTCAAGTTTTTTCGATCCAAGATTTGCATCGGTGAGCATCTGACGTTTCGCTTGAGGGGGGTGTTAGAATAAGTCAATATGATGATTAGATTTGATTATAGATTAGGTTCACGACTAGACTAGAGTTCTACTAGGTCCAGTCTACCCTTTGTACTCTATTTAACCCATTCTGTAATATCATAATTATTCATGGGAAATCACTCTTTCACCACTAAACCAAACCCATTTCATTAAAGAATTTTAGATTTAGACATCAAGGTTAGGAATCCCAAGAGTCGAATACGTGAATTGGAAAACTTTAGAATTGTACTCGAGTTTTTCAAGGAGTGTGAAAATATAATTCCTTCCAAATTGGCAATCTAGCCGGATGGTCCCGCATGACATAAATAATGACACTTTAAAACTGAACTCGAGTTTTTCAAGGAGTATGACAATATAATCCCTTCCAAATTTGTAATTAGTCAGATGGTCCCACGTGACAGTAATCATACGTATTCTGTCCGATCCATTTACGTATTTGATGTGTCCATTTTATATGGTTATTTTGGGGACATTTTGTACTCATTTTGGTAGACTTTTATGCTTTGAAAACTCTATTTTACCTTGAATT
>JAULKK010309608.1:0-12025 GCA_032355705.1 Rubia peregrina
CACATATATATATATATATACACACACACACATATGCACACACACATTATACGCGCGCGCACACACATATAGGAAGGGATCTATAGACACCCTTATTTGTATACCAATTTATACACCAAATCTCAACCATTCATCTTACACAATCTCGTGGTTGAGATTATGTTACTAAAAATATATTTAATGAATGGGGTGAGATTATGTTAGATGGATGGTTGAGATTTGACGTATAAATTGGTGTACAAATAAGGTTGTCTATAGATCCCTATGTGTTTGTGTGTAAAATTAGTCGTTGATCTAGAAAAATAGCGAAAAATAGCCGAGTGGAGGATCCTTCGCTAGCCATTATTCCTAAATAATATAAGAAAATTATTAGTGTATAAAAGCCTTAAAAGTTGAAGAGTGCGATGTTGGCCACGCGTCGCACATATATGTCTGTCAAAAAAGGGGACATGGTCAACATGTACCGGCGACGTCACTCATCAGTCGACTAGACCAAACATTTGATCAATAAAAGTCCTAGTTTGCATTTACAATTTTCATGCAAGCTAAAACACATGTAAGCGATGTTGGTAACCGTTCAGTTAAACCGATGGTGAAACTGACAAAGGTGCAACGTCTCATTCAAAATAAAATATCATCAAAATTATGAATGTACGATGTCGCACTATGTCGGCATCGACCAAAGGTTAATCGACAGACCACCGACATCGCATTAAACCTTAGCAGCTACGACCAAAATCGCAGAAAACTAGAAAAAAATCATGATTGAAAATAGAAAATTACACAAAAATGACCAAAAACATACAAAAAACATAGTACCTAGATTGATATATAAGGAAACTTCACACTATAACTATCCAATAAGAACTAGAAAAGCAAAAAATACCAAGCAACACATTCACACACCATAGATAGAACAATTTTAAGGAAAAATTTCAAAAATGAAGTGGGAAGAGTTGAAAAACCTTCTGACAAGAGAAGAGATGAGGGGGCGGGAGACTGTTGGAATTGGCAGGAAACTTGAAAGTAAAGACTTGAATTGATTCTGAGGTGGACTCTATATTTATAAACATTTTGGAATGAAATCGTTTTGAACCCTGTGAATTCTGCCTCGATATGTGCAACATCGCACGCTTGTCGGCTTTGCTAACAACTGACCAAACTATGACCAATATCGACTTACCTGAATGTGGGCCTAACAATTTCAGCCTGCTAATAAAAGCCACTTTCATAACAATGCTAATAGTATATTTTAAACTACAAATTAAGTAGTAAAAATGTTCATGAACTTTATTAACATCCGGTTCGATCGGAATCGATTTTGGCAGAAACTGTGAACTTTTTGTTTATGCACTTAGGTCCCTCCAAGAAAGTGGGAGAAGTTAATTAGGCAAAGTTTTGGCTGACTCTAACAACATATTATTATTTTTTGTTAATGCAACAAAGACAATAAATGATTGCAGCAAGACAATCAACCGAAGTTTTGAATACGAAGATTGGTGTAATTGGTTTAGAATATTGAAAATTAAAACCCTCTGAATTTTACATGAAAGATAAAGATTGAGGTACTATTATTTCCCTTGTCTCACTTTTATTGTAAAATGGCAAAAATTACCCCAAGGTATTATTGTTATTTCTTGTTGTGTACGACTGTCATCCGCCGAGGTAAAAAGTCGGTCAATAGTTCAAATTTATTAAAAAATTGTGGTAAAAATGTATTTGCTTGTTTGAAAAATATTGAAACAATTATTTAATACACAAATGTCTATTTTATTTTTGTGTGTGATCATAATTTTAAAACTTAATTTTGAATGATAGGTTTAAAAATTGAGACAATCAATAAACATGTAAATAACATAATTATTATAAACTATCAGAACCATGGATTAAAAATTAAATAAAATTAAAATAACAATAAGCAAATATTCCTAATTTAAAAAATGTTTCAAATTCAAATAAATGTATTTTTTCCACTTAAGCGATGTAGATGTATAACTAAAATGATGTCTCAACAATGATGACCTTGAACACTAACTGCCCAGAACCGTCTAACAGCTCGAAAACGTGCGTGTCCCTAATCCTCAGTTCATGGGCATCGAGAAACTCACCAAAACCCTTTAGGGACAGGGGCTTAGTCCTCATGTTCCCCGAGTAGTTCATGTGCCACTCTGTTCTGCAGCACCTCAACACAATAGGTGTCTTGTCTTTTGGTAGGAGTGGCACCATGTGCCTTGAGATTTAATAAATTATAAATAGAAAATTACAGTTAGTATATATGAAAGTAATCGAAATAAAATTTTAAATGACAATTGAAATACATATGTAACGAGTAGGACTTACCAATATTGCAGCTTGACCGAAGTTCGTTTGGGTCAAGGTGCAGCTGAAAGGTGGAGTAATATCGCCAAAGTAATACTGCGAGCGCTCCTCCTCCGAATCACTCAAGATCTATATTGGTCTATGATATTATGACTAAATAAACAACAACATAAGTAACCAAATAAAATAAATGTAGCAACCAAACAAAAACTTACTCACGTCTATTAGGGAACAACTTGTGGAACCTTCATTATTAGTCATGATTCATGATATTCATGTAACTCGGATAAAATACCGATTGGACATGACCAAATTGGCAGACAACATTGATCGAAAATAGATTTTTGAGAAACACATACGTCCAACATAGGCCTGCAATTGACTGAAGTCATCCACGCGTCACACGTACATGTCGGTCCAAAACAGTGGCATGGACAACATGTTTGGGCGACGTTGCTCATTAGTCATTTAGACCGCACATGGTGAGAGACAAACAAACGAGTTTGCATTTAAAAGGTTAAAGCAAGCTTAAATGCATGTTAGTGAGGTCGCTAACCTCTCGGTTAAACCCATAGGCAAACCAAGACAAGTGCGACGTCTCATTCATGAAAAACAGCTTAATTATGATAAAGCGACGTCGCACAGAGATCACATAAAATGAAGGCAAATCGATTGGTCACTGATGTCACATTTAACCCTAGTAGCTACAACCAGAATCACAAAAACCCAGAAAAAATCATGCTCGTAAAATACAAAATGACACAAAAGCAATCAAAAACATACATATAAGGAAAGTTCACACTATAACTAATCCATAAGAATTAGAAACTAAAAATGTACCAACCAACACATTGACACATCATAGATATAACAATTACAAGGGAAAAAACAAAAATGAAGGTTTTGAATGAATTGAAAAACCATACCACTGAGAAGAGAAGATGACAGATTGTTGGAATTCCAGGGAAAGTTGAACGCAACGGTTTTGAACTTATTTCTGAGGTGGACTCCATATATATAGTCGTTATGAACCCTTGTCAATTCTACCTTGACATGTTCAACATCGTACGTCAATCGACCTTATCGATAACTAACCAAACTATGACCTACGTCGGTTTACCTGAACGTGGGTCATAACAAATGAGCTTGCGTTTAACCAAAACGAATATAATTGACTTTCATAACAGTTAATAATATATTAGAAACTACTAATTGAAATTTAAAATTTTCAATAAATTTTATTTACATCTGGTTCGATTGTAATCGATTTTGGTGCAACTAGTCAAATTTTTAGTTTTTGCACTTAGGTCTCTCCAAGAAAGTGGGAGAAGTCGGAATGCAAAATTGGAGATACCCTATTTTAATTCTCATTGTCACAACCATGTTGTTCTGATTTGAGCATCAATGGGTCTAAGGACACGAAATTCCACAAAGTGTAATTGATGACACTTTTAAAAATTACATTGTAGCCCATATTTCCTTGAACGTTCCATACGCTTTAGAACTCTACACACCCAAGCATAGGGACATGTTTTTTTATCTTGATATTATACGTATTGTCTAAGAGGGACGTAAATTGGGGTAATCATCCCTCATTTTTATTAGTATTCCATTAATACCCTTACAATGAGCACTGTGAGAAAGATACTTTCCACCACATAGAATCACACAAAATTACATATGCTTGATTTCTTATGAAATAAAAAGATAATAAAATTGCTTCCATCAATTTTGAAAAGTTCTAGTACGTGGTCTAGAATAAATTGTAGATGATTACTTATAAGTATACAAGGGTTAATCAGAAGAAATTATTGAAGTCTCCACGGGAATAGGCCAATTTCTTAATCACTCTCAGCTATTACAAGTTGGACCAGGGATGACAGCATTTCTTTCCGGGATGATCGGAATCGATTTTGGCGCAACCGATGAACTTTTTACTTTTTGCACTTAGGTCCCTCCAAGAAAGTGGGAGAAGTTAAAATTAAAAATTGGAGATACCTTATCTAATTCACATTGTGGCCAATGTATGCGACGTCGCAAGAACCTCGAATGGAACTGGAACCGAACTGCCACCAACTTAAAATTCTAGCGTAAACCAAAAATTTGATCTGAAAATTTGAGCTAAAATTTTCTCCCAACCCTATTTCATCTCATTATTATTCAGCAATAACATCTATTTCACATCTCCAAAATACTCCCACCAAAACACCCAAAAATCTTTCCATTTACACCATTACAAGAATTAAGTGCTAAATCAAATTGGTCATCTCAAACATCAACAAGTATTAGAGGATGGAGCATCTCCGGTTACAAATTAATTGAGGTAGTTTTCCACCCATTACATGTTCATTTTGCAATTTTATTACTAATTTTTTATATGTTATTTTTTTCGTGGTACAAAGATTGAATATATTCATGAAGTATGATAATTGTGTTACATGTTATATAGTGTGTAGTTTTTATTTTATCAAAATAATGTCATGTTTGTAAATAGTGAGAAAAAAACCTAGATAAGGGTTGATTGTGGACCATAGTTACATTTTCGTAAAAACACACTTTGAATGTGCGTGCTGGTCTCAATCAATCGGCCTTTGCGATATGTTACCGAACAAAGACCAACATTGCAAAATTCTAGGAAACACTTGAAATTACTATAAATGTCCGACGTCGATCAACATGTCGGCCGGTACGATAACAATGTCACTTGTATGCGACGTCACACTAAAGAAGACGGGTTACGTGTTTCCTGTTCAGATTAATGTCATCGGAGTATGAATATATTATGTGCATTTCATCTGGGGACTAACCATTTCTAACATAAAAATTTTACCCATGACTTGGTTGTAATAGGACAAAGATAGTTATATTGATAGACTTTCAAAATGTAGATGGATGGACTTGTCATTTCACTAGTTGCCCGGATAGTGTTAATGAGGTACAACGTGGACAATGGAGGTTCAATACCAATAATATTTAAATTTCATATCAACCTTATGTATTTTAATAGTTTGTAACATATATTTGTAATATATGTATAGTTGTATGGGTTTTATCATGTGATTCCAGTCCGCATTAATCGAACAACAATTGATCGTTATATGTCGTTTAACCATATCATGAGTTCTCAATTATTAAATAACATGTAACGGCTCGACAAACTATTGATTGTGTTATAAAATATAAAATATTATAATATTGTACAAGAATCGATGTCTCCCCTATGAACCCACGATGATGACACCTTACTGACATCGCACAAACCGGCATCAGTACTTTGTGTGTGGCATCGGTCGTTCAAATCAATTTTGTATTGGTCATCATTCCATGTCACTATGCACACAACATGACTTCCTCACAGTGCGTGATATCAGTTACAAGCATCTACGGCATCGTTTTTATTAAGACCGGCGTCGACCTGAACAAAGTTGAAGCAGTGTTCTCCCATCGTCTGCCTTCTTGCTCTGGAAGATATCGATCACAATACCTACCTACTTTGGCCTAAACGAAGTCATAACAACGGTCTCCCATCGTCTGCCTTTTTGCTTGGACCGATGTCGATCTCAATAACTGCCGACGTCGATCACAATAACTGCCGACGTCGATCCAAAACCGAGGTAAAAATACCTCTTACCTTGGTTCTAAACTGAGGTTTAAAAATGTACATTTTACTATGCTAGTATTTACCTCGGTTAATTTAGGACTAAAAACTGCAGTAAAAAGTCTTATAGAGCTGAGGTAAAAGGTCATATTTCTTCAAAGACTTGCATTGGCTATTATTGTAGAGTTGCACTTATCATTATCAAGTACCTTAGGTGCACTTATTATTGTAGAGTTTCATTGGATACTTGTGGCCGATTGTTCAATGAAACTAATATTCAAAGCCAACAGTTCTTCTATTTTTTATGAACACGTGTCAAACATTTCTTCAAGAGTTCTTCTAGCTTCAGAATTTCCTTCACTTTTCAGTACTAAATTTTAGCATTTGCTTGACATATGATTCCTCCATAAAATTACATCATTGAATTTTTCCAATTCCTATTTTCCTTGCCCAAACGAGGTCGCGTATACAATTTTAAAGTAAAATTAAATACATGTATGAAACATCGGTAACAAATTGGTTTTACTGATGGTCAGACCAAAATAGGTGCAACGTCTAATACATCAAAAAATATTAATGAAAATAGGAATGTACGAAATTGCACACAATTTGCACCAACTGACATAAGATGGACAGGGTACCGAGGTTGGATGTATTAGAGGCAGCTACGGGGAAAAAACCCAGAAACCCAGAAAAAATTATGCTTTAACAACATTAAATTAAACAAAAACATCCAAAAACATACCGAAACATAGTACCTATACGAAAGTAATGTAAAGATACTAGAAACCATACCTTTTAGACGAGGGGTTGGGGGATTATTGAAATTCGAGGAAAAATTAAATGTTTGAAGTGATTTATGAGGTGGGCTATATATATAGTCGTTATGAATGCTTGATAATTCCGCCTCGGTAGGTGTAACGTGGCACGTCAGTCGATCTTATCAACATCTGACCGATGTATGACAAATATCGGTTAACCCAAATGTGGACCACACCATTTCAGCCCACTTGTATAGCAAATGGGCCCATATTTGACCAAAATGAATTTAATTGACCCTTGTTTATTCCACCCTAGCATGAGCAACGTCACACGTCAATCAATTTGACCGATGTATGACCGACACCGGCTAACATGAAAATAAATAAATTTCTTAGGCACTGACTGTATTTTTTTTAAAAAAAGTGGTGGGGTAAAATCATAAATATTAAATTTTAGTTCATAAAAATTTTAATTTTTTTGTTTGGGTGGCAATTGCAACCTTTGCCCCTATACTGCATTCGCCTCTGGTTGGAGCGTGTAAATCTAAAACGCCAAACTTGCAAACTAAGAACTGGAACTGATGACGACCAAGCGCTTTGGTAAAGATATTTGTTGGTTGACTTGAGGTGTTGATATGATGAGTAACAATCTCACCAGAATGAACAATATCTCGAACGAAATGACAATCAAATTCAATATGTTTCGTATGCTCATGAAAAATAGAATTAGCAGCAATGTGAATATCATCTTGATTGTCACAGAATAAGCTCATAGGAGAATATACAATGACCAATACCAAGCAAACGAAGAAGATATTTAAGCCAAATTAGTTCCCAACAAACCACAACCATAGCATGGTATTCTGCTTCAGTCGAGGAGCAAGAAATTGTAGGCTGCTTCTTAGTCTTCCAGGACACAGGAGATTCACCCAGCATCAAAAAATATCCAGACAGAGAACTTCGAGTAATGGGACATGCAGTCCAGTCTAAATCACAATAGGAAGTTAAGTCCAAAGAACTCTTAGTAAAAAGAAAAAAAAACCCTAGCGTGGATGATGCTTCGAGTAGTGAAAAACACACAATGCTGCTTGTTATGAACAACACATGGTTCTTGCATGAATTTTGTAAGAGTGTGAACTGAATAACTTAACTCAGATCGGGTGATAATGAGATAAATCAATTTCCCAATCAGAATACGGTAGCGCACAGGATCCTCAATATGCGGGCCAGTCGCGTGCACAAGATCATGTCTTTGTTCCATCGAAAAGTTAAATGGATTAGCCGCTAATAAACTAGTATCAGAAAAAATGTCAAGAACAAATTCCCTTCTAGAAAGAAACATCATCCAGATTACGAGCAATTTCAATTCCAAGAAAATACTTAAGAGGACTAAGAGATCCTTCATATAGAAGCGGGAACTCAAGTATGTTTGAATTCATTTATAAGAGTATGCAACGCACATCAATAATCAAATTAACAATGTAAACCAAAACATGTGGAATCACTTATTAACGAGAATAAAGAATAATCCGTCTTACTCTATACAAAACCAAATAAATAAATAACAGCTGTGAGTTTCACAAACCATTGTGAACACCAAAAGAAGTCCTCATGCTACATCACCTCATTACCATCTTCAAGTTTCTGGTCCTTCTCATAGTCAGGTAAACCTACTTTGAATGTGGTTAGTAAATTTGTACTCATAACTTTTTTTGCTTATTTTAAAAGTTTGGAGAGATCAGTTTCTACTTTTGCTTCAAATATAAGTTTTGCCTTTTAAAATAATCACTTTTTAAATTGTTAACTAAACACTAAAAGATTTTAGCTTATAAATTAAGCATCTATAAAGTCGAAATAGAACTCGAATAGAAATAGAATTAGAGCTCGAAATCGAAATAAAGTGCAAAATCGAAATAGAGCTCAAATCAAATTAATTTCACTCGAAATAGAAATAGAGTCAAACTAATTTCATTCGAACTCGAGGTTGAGCCAGTATTTTACAAGTTTGCACGGGTCTGAGCCAAGTTCAAACTCGAGATATATTAAAGGAGTTGAATTCGAATTAGTGGTTGTTCGAGTTTAGTTCGACTCATTTATGGTCATAATTGTGGTATAAATAAAATGAAAGACATGAATTGTACTCTGTCCGTCGGAATATTAGAATATAATTTAAACATGTGAATGAGTGATGGTCTCTCTAATAACACCGAACTATTATGCAACTGAATTATACATTCGTTAAACATGTATGCTTTGAGAATTGTAGTGAATTTTATGCCAAATATTACATATGCATTTTTTTGAAAGAATTTTTATTACATGTGCATTTTGGGTATTTATTGGGTATTTGACGGGATCCCGTTGAGGTAACATAATATGGGACCCATTGGGTTCAAAATTTCCCATTAACATAATTATTCTCTTCCCGTCCAATCCCAAAAGCAAATGGGTATTTAATATACAATCTCATTAGTTACCATTTATTAATTTCTCATCTCATTTCTTCTCAATCTCGCCCAATTGCCACTTCTAAGAGCAAGTCCAACAGTTTCCCTAGATTTTTCTCTAGAACAGGGAATGAAACTCAACCCTATTTTTTTGACCCATCTCCAGCAGTTTCCCTATATTGCATAATCTGATATTGTTACATGATAGTTACTTTTTCTATAAAGCTAAGAGTCATTTTTTAATCACTTCAAAATATATTATAAAAAGTAAGGTCTTTTTTAAAAACAATCAATATAATAAATTTGAAAATAAAATTTCTTTTCGTATTTTCTGATATATTCACCAGTTTGAAAATTCAAAAGAAATTTTTAAAAATTTATTAACAAAAAAATATTAATTTCAATCTTCTAAACAAATAATTATTGATGAAATCCTACAAAAAAATATAAATAAGCATCCTATATAAACTTGAAATTGTAGTAGTTTTCTGTATAAAAGAATTGTTAGAAGTCGAAGGGACTTTTTAGTAGGAATAGAAGAATGAGGGAAATATGAGACTTAAATTTTAATAGAAAATAAATATTGTGTTATGATTTGATGCATTGTTGAATGTCGTTTCACTCACCAAAATAATTTGCAAACTATATAGATGAGATTAGCACAGTAGTAAGCAGATTCGATCACATGAGGAACGTATCAATAACTATAATAAAATTACCTACTAATATAGAAAAGTTTTGGTGTAGCCACCACACCTTAATTTTCAGATTTTATCTAAAACTAATAATGTAAACTAACTAATATAAATTAATAATGCAAACAAAAAAATCTAGAAAATATATGAATAAAGCAATCGGCTCGGAATAACTCACATTAGTTAAACATCGATCATAGGCGCAATGATGAATTAATCCTTACACATCTATTAGTTATAGGAAAGTAGGTACACTTAACCCTCCCAATTCTTTCTTACTTTGTCTATAATTGACTAATTATAATTAATCAATTATTTCTCTTACCAAGATTCCCCCCGAAAAGTATTCGCTAAACCAGATTACACACCTCGATAGCATTAATAATGAAAAGAACCTGATATATCAATTACCAAAGTAAAAGCAAATAGTAATGCACACTTAATTGTTCCCCATCTTGTTATTACAGTCTAATCTAGTTAGCTGTTTTTCACAAGAACTCGCTACTTGCTAACCCTTTTTAACGATTATGCATTGGTGGAATTAGATACCGATATCCCAATAATATTCAAGATGATCAGGATTAAACATATCAAGAATAAATTCAACCAAGAACAATTAAGAACACATAAGAATCAATTATAAAACAATCAGATCTCACGATTCATAAACTAATGCTCGTTATTCCATGCCGATATATAAATTAGCTACTCATAATAATTAAACTAAGTAAATTAAGAATATAATATACGAACATGATAACTAAGTAATAAATTAATTAAATCTAACCGTAAGAGCATCTACAATGGTGATTTTCCCTCACTCACCATAACTCCAATTTTTTCAATTTTTAAATAATATAATATCTTTCTCTCATAACTACACTCACCAAAACTCTCATCTCCAATTCAACTGCACAATCATAACTCAATTCCACATCATCATTGTCCCCACATCATTTTCCACCTCTTTCACATATTTTATATTTCTACAATCTAATATTTAGTACAACATATATATTTTGAATGTGATGTAGATATGTTCATATATATATATAATATATGTAGGGATGTGAAAATTGAATCAAGAATGTTGGTCTCTATTTATAGGGAAAATTTTGGTCCGAATTTTGGTATCATTTTAATTTTTTATATAATTATTTTTTTATACATTTAAATCCGTTTGAGCAAAAATACAAATTAAAAAGACACATGAGACAATATCATTAGAACAAAATATACAATTTATTTCATTAAAATCTCCACATCACCACATGGGACCCACCCCATATGATAAAGTGGAGAGTTTGGGAGAGTCACTGATATTTGCTCTGCTGCTACTCCAACTGGCGCTAGCTTTGCTCCAGCTTCCGTCGGCATCTCGTTTACACCAGTTTTCATTGGTGTCCCTGCTCTTCCGTCGGCGTCTCTACAATTTTGTTGGCTTCGACGACTCTGCAACTCCGGTGGAAATTTGACTGCTTGCTCCGTACAACCACACGCATGAGATTCACACGCATTACCAGAGCGCGTGCAATCACGCGTGTTTAAACAAAGACACGCCCATTCTTCCAGAGACATGTGTGTTACACGAGCTATTGAAGAAAGACGCGCCAGCACCCTTCATCGTGTGTAACCACGCGCCAAGTTTTCTGTTTCACCATTTCCTCTGTCCGGGAGACTTAGCATTCGTACTACATTTATTTATTTATTATTTATTTATTTATTTTATTACAAATAAATAAATGAATATATTGTGTAATGGCTCTTTTCGCGGCTGCAAGATTTGATTTTGGCTCTTCTCTGTCTAACGACCAATGGAGTACGACCATTAATTTATTTAATCAGTTTAATTACCCTTATGACCATGAGTCAGGTAAGCCTACATTACCTTGGATTCTCGATTCGGGAGCCTCGTATCACATGACTGGTGACAAAGGTTCTCTAATTGACATTCCTGCCACCACCTATTCTATTAATGTTTTACTGCCTGATGGGTCTTTATCGTCTGCTACACAATATGGTTCTTTTCACTTTGGAGATATCATTCTTACTCATGTGCTTTATATACCTATACTACAATGCAACTTATTATCATGCTCTAGATTATTGTCTACCTTAAAATGTCTAGCTTTGTTTACTGAAAATTATTGCATTTTACAGAAAATCGGTACGAGGACTGTGATTGGCGTGGGTGAACAGCAAGGG
>JAULKK010309617.1:0-12024 GCA_032355705.1 Rubia peregrina
GTTATAAATACCGAGTAGAGACACCTGAAGTAATGATTAGTTTTGATGTGTGCACCAAGGTGTGTAGTAGTAGCATAGGTAGGGAGGAGGTGGTGGTGCATACGTTGGTGCATACGTTGGTGCATATGTGTGCACCAAGGTGTGTAATAGTAATTTTACCCAAGTAATACCAGAAATTTGAAGAAAAATCACCTAGAAACGAGTTTGGCATCAAACAAATCATTTAGGTTTGTAAGGTACCAAATGAGGGCGGTTTTGTAAATGGGGATCAAAACAAGGTACTCTAACATATGTTGGGAACCATTCAGATAATTTAGTCTTTAATTATCATCTTTACTGGTCAATTAACTCATTCACTCAACTATTGTTGACATAATGACAACCTTAAAATTTTCACCCTACAACAAAAGGAACACTTTTACAAGTGTCCCTATTAAGACACTTACATAGAAACACTTTTATAAGAAACATCCTAACAAAGGTATATTAGGACGCTTATAAAATTGAACGTCCTATTATTGTGTGACACATGTTAAAAGTGTCCCAATAAATATAATTAAGACATTACAAAGCGACCAAATCCTATAACTATTGAGACATTAATAAGTGTCATAATAGATGTATATTAAAACGCTTATAACACTACAAAAAATTCCAGTAGTGACACATATTTTGTGATAGATAAGGAAATGTCACAATATTTGCTCCACTTTCAGGTGTCACTAAAATATTTGTGATATGTGCACATGTCACTAAACTGAATTATTACATCGATTCATGTCACAAATTTATTGACACTTCCAAATTGAATTGCATCTTAAAGCGTCACAAAAAATATAACGATAATTAAAAGCGTCACAAAGTTTAAGTGACAAGCTGAATAGAGGCACTTCATATTGCGTCACTAATAATTTTAGCAACACTTTTATGTGTAACGGATGCTTCAAAAATGCGTCACAACTGGATTTTTTTGCAGTGTAAACTAAACGTCCCAATGCATATGTAAATAGGACATTAAAAAGTGACCTAATACAATGGAACGCATAAAAGAAACCCTTATCTTGTCTATGGAGTTTCTTAATATAGCGACCGAAGATCTATAGGGACTCGCGATGAGGGGGTGTTTTTAAAAACGTCAAGTAAATGGAGACAATTTTTAGTGTCCTAATAGGGCTTATGTGTTGTAGTGTCACTTACATTTATTATAAATGAAATGGGATAAGTCAATGCCTATGCTCAACACAAGGATATGATTTTCACTTAATTATCATGGTATCAGAGTCTACAATACCAAAACCTTTAAAACTTAAAAAACCCTAAATTTGCGCCGACCTCCTCTACCTCAACTCACCTCTGGAGATACGATGCCACCGCCGATCGTTCGCTGCTGCCACCGATCTGTCTTCTACTGCCCACTGTTGTCCACCACCAAAGTTTGATCGTCACCAATCTCATGCCGCCACCTGCTACTTGTCGCATTCTGCCACCACAATTCCCATGTCGGCTTCCGACTCTGACGTCGAAGTTGCCTGCATCACTGCTGAAGCCAAGGCAGCGCATGATACCACCATTTACGACGTCGTTGCGACCTTTCTCAACCAGCTGCAATAGCATGCTGGTTTTCTACCGCCACCGCCTACTGCTCACCTGACGAACTCTCTGTACTATCTCTACCCTTCTGATCATCTTGGACTTATGATAAGTTCGTGGATCCTTAACGAGGATAATATTAGAGAATGAACAACTTTTTTTTGTAGTGTTTTATGTGCTAAGAAGAAACTTAGATTTGTTGATGGAACTAATACCCGTCCACCGATTGATGATCCTAACTATGAAAGCTGACCCAAAGTTAGTGCTATACTTGTTAATTAGATCATTTAGACTAATGATTCTTTTATTCGATCCTTGGTTAGTTACTTTGACACAGCTAAACATTTGTGGGATGATCTCACAGAGACATTCTCAGTTGGCTATAGACCAAATTTTTGGTGATGCGTGACGATATCATCAATTGCTGCAAGAATGGTCATTCCATCACTGTGTACTATGACAAACTCAATAAGTTTTATGATGAGTTAAATTTTCATGTACATCATTGAGTTTGTATCTATGAAGCTTGTAAATAACTGTGTCTCTTCAATGTTGCTTCCTTAGCTATCATCGATCATGAGAATGACATGGTTTATCAATTTCTCCTTTGATTTGATGAAGGCAACGACACTCGTGATCCAATATCAGGCCCAAGAACCGTTGTAGTCACCTACTTGAATCTACGCTCTTGCAATTCAGGAGGGGACTCTTAAATCCATTGTTCGGTCGTGTGAAGGTCCACCTGATACCATGGCATTTTTGCTCATCTACCACCGCCTTTGGAATCCTCTCCCAGAGTCACCACTGCAGCAGTCACTTGGTTAAATCTACGCTATTGCAGTCCAAAATGAGATTCACAAATCCATTGTTCGGTTGCATGAAGGTCCACCTGATTCCATGGTATTTTTTGCTCGTCGACCACTGCCTTCGGGATCATCTCCTGGACTCACCACTATAGCTTATCGTAAGAATTTGACATGTTCTCATTGCAATCGCAAGGGCCAAGACAAAGCCAATTGTTTTCAAGATCATAGGATACCCATAATAGTTCAACGAGATGAGGACATAATCATCACCACCAACAGCTAGATCAAAGGCGTTTCCAACCATGCCTCTCTAGAATGAATGATGCCTCTCTCAACGCTTGCATCGCTCCTCAGCGTCTTCAGTCCAGCATCTTATTCACCAGTTCTGCCACCACGGTACCTCTAGGTGTCACGCAAGCACTTGGTGCCCCAGTAGGTCTCGATCTGTCCGCCATCGGTCCTGCTTTATATGATGATCAATGGAGTATGATCTTGAATATTTTTTATCAACTAAAAATCCCCTCTGACAATGTGTCATTTAAGCTCATTTTACATTGTATTCTCCACCAGTAGATGGTGAGCCATAAGGCCCCAAATCTCATAGTGTATCAATTAAAATAGAGTACTGGCTTTTGAAGAGCTCAGAGCAAAAAATGTCTAGTCTGCTTTGGTCTATGTCACTTGAAGCACGGATCAACAATATACTTGATATTAAAATGAAGAGTAGGAATGGATGACAACAATGTTGAAAAGGGATGTCCAAAATGTTGATGCCATAAATCAAATGAAGAAATAGAAAAAGTAGTGGCTATCGATCCCGGTTTGAAGGCTGGCTGTCAAACTCGATTCCCAAGTGGTGGTGGCCGAACCTGATCCTCAAATAGACGAAGCCAATAAACTTCACATGTTGTTCACCCACACTAATCATTGTCTTTGAAATGATATTATGTATTGTAATGCAGAAAGCAGTCTATAACAAGATAATGAATTGCAACGAAGTTCAGGTATACAAAACACATGAGAGAGAATGATATCTCCAAAATGCAAAGTTCCCTATTGTGCAGCTAATAGCACAAAAGCATCAGGTAAAACACATTAATCAAGTTGGTAGTAGTAGTAATATCCAAAAGAGAATCCCGGACACGGTCATAAGGACAGAGGCCCAGGAATTAAGAATCCAAGGTAAAATGAGCTTACTTGACGCAAATCAGAGAGATGTTTTAATTGATTAAAAAGATTCAAGACCGTACTCTGAAGATCTTCCAATAAAGCAAGGCCGAGGATGGATAAATCGAGACTGACCGAGGTAGCAACTACTTGTGCGAAACCCAGAGGCACCGTGGTGGCTAACCGAAAAATGGGGCATTAGACTGGGGATGCTGAGAAGCAGCACTAGAAGTTAACATGATCGGGAACACCTTTGATTCGGCTACCCCAGGTGATGCTCCAGTCCTCATCTCGGTGAACCATTTCGGGTACCCTATATGATCTTGAAACATCTGGCTTTGTCGTGGACCTTGTGATTGCAATGAGAACATGTCATTTTCTTACAATCAGCTGCAGTGGTGACTCCAGGAGATGATCCAGAAGGTGGTGGTTGACAAGCGAAAAATTCCATGAAATTATGTGGACCTTCACCCGATTGAACAACGAATTTGTGAGTCTCCTCCTGAATTGCAAGAGTGTAGATTTAACCAAGTGACTGTAACGGTTCTTGGACCATGACATTGGATCAAATGGTGTTGTAGCCTTCATCCAAATAGAAGAGAAATTGATAAACCATGTTAGTCTCATGATCATCGACAACTAAGGAAGTAGCATTGAAGAGACACACTTGTTTACAAGTTTCACAGAAATAAACCCAATGAGGTACTCGAGAATTTAACTCATGATACAACTTATTGAGTTTTTCGTAGTACACGATGATCAAATGACCATTCTGGCAGCAATCGATGATATTGCTATGCATCATAGAATTTTTGTCTATTGCCTACTGAGAATGTCTCATCGAGATTATCCCCCAATTGTTTAGCAGTGTCAAAGTAACTAACTGAGGACCGAACAGACAGATCATTAGTCTGAACGATCTAAATAACAAGTATATCATTAACTCCGGACCAACATCCATAGTTAGGATTATCAATCAGTGGTTGGGTAATAGTTCTATAAACAAATCCATGTTTCTTCTTGGCACGTAGAGCACTATGAATAACAGTTGTCCACTCTCAGTAATTATCCCCTTTAAGGATCACATGACTTATCACATGGCCAGGATGATTGGAATGATGGATATTGTATAGAGAGTTAGTCAGGCAACCAGTAGACGACGATGACTGTGGAAGACCACCAACATGCAGTTGCAACTTGTTGAGTGAATTAGCAACGGAATCTGGGACGCCGACATCATGCACCGTCTTGGCTTCGACGGAGATGCGAGCAACTTTCGCGTCGGAGATGAAAGTTGACATGAGAGCTGCGGGAGTTGAATGCAATGAACAACAGGTGGTGACGATCAAGCTATAATGCCAAACAAAAGCGTGGAGCAGAAGACGTACCAGTAGCAACAAATGGTATTGATAAATGATCACTGGTGGCGTCGTATCCCGGAGGCAAGCTGTGGCGACGAGCAATGGTGGAGGAGATCGACACAAATTTAGGGTTTTAGAGTTTTAAATGTTTTAGTATTTTAGGCTTTGATACCATGTAAAATATGAACGTGTGTATATATTCATCACTGGGGTTACAATTTATAGGCCAACCAAATGACCTGTACAAAGTCACAAAAAGAAAAGGATTCTAATCTATACAAGAAGTAATATTCAAAAAATATATTCCTTAATAGGATGAAATTGAATTTAGAAAAAATTAGAATCAATAGATAGAATTGAAAGAATCCTATCAAAAAGATATTGCGTCTCGATATTAAAAAAATTGAGTATCCTAATAAGCAAACAGTTCACTCAATGCAACAATTTCTATATGTTTAGGATTGCGGAACCTAATACATACCCGTTAACATAGATTTATTAATTTTTTTAAAAATAAATATAAAATACAATTGAAAAATAAAAATACCATTATTAATAAAATGAAGTACTAAATGTTCAATAAGTTCAAAATAATCACTAGTGCAGGATTAGCCATTAACATCATAGCTACGTGGCATTTTTGAGTTTCTGGCTCGGAACCATTGTCCTTTCTATGTTTTGATATCTGAACATAGGTTTGAGAGGAAACCCAATCATTGCGTGGTTACGTAACACCAATAAACGGCATTTTAACTCTAATCGCCATCTACTAGTATATTATTTACAATGGTTAATAATAAACCACCATATAACAAAAAGAAACATGGGGATTAATATTAACTTCCGTCCTATTAGATATTTTCAATATCAGATCAAAAGTCTAATTCGGTTTGCGAGACCAGAAGTTGAAAGAATTGTGTAGAAATTTGAAAAAATAGGTTCCATACTAATTTATACCATGCGTGGTGCAACCAATGAGTATAGTTTCCAAGGGGTGTGTTTAATTTTCCTAGGTGGAATATGAAAAACCCTTTGAATCATTATTACAACTCATTATATATATTTACTTATTAATACCAACAATATAAATTCAACTCCAAAAAAATAATCTCTATTCCCAATATGTTCACCCCTCATTTTTATCCAAAAATTTCCACTAAGAAAATAAGGCATAGCGAACCATTCAAATCCCTATTAGATGAAATCATTTTTTCAATACTAGGAAAAGTGGGGGTAGGTTCATTAACGGATCTACGAAGTGCAAAATTATGGTATGTGATGAAGATGCCAAAACGACTACCACCATAAATGAAGACATTCCACGACTTGATCAAACATTCAAGAGTTATGTTTGGGATCCTCTAAGTTACATGGTTGGACTGATGAAAAGGTCAAGAACAAAGCTTAGGGATGTGGTATTGAATGCTTTGATGGATCAACTTCATGATGAAGAATTCAAGAATAAGTCGGCTATGACTTGATTAATTATTTAAGCTTGTTGATTAACTGAAGACGACGGAAGAACACTATACTCTTTTTCCCACTGGATTTTTTAATGAGGTAGTGTGATCATTGTAAACTATTGTAATATTATTTTATTTCAGTCCAATAACGCGGCCATGTGGGCTTCTGAAGAGTTAATATTTTCAACCCAGTCCAATTAGGGTTTTTGAAAATATGCAGTTTTATTCTGATTAGAATTAGATTTGGTAAGATTAGATAAGGTAATATTCTTCAAGGTTATTTCTTGAAGATGATGGCTGAATTAGGGTTTAAAATAGGTATTTTAGTTAGATATAGTTTTAGTTTCTTAAAGCTGCCATAATTCGATTTTGTTTCCAATTGTGTTTAGGGTTTGCGGCTGAGATTAACCTATAAATAGGGCTTGTCCACGAGATTTTTCATCACCTTTTAATCAATCAAATATTTAGAAATTTTGAGTTATACTTATTGCTCGCGAGTGTCTTCATTGTTACTTAATCCTGCAGGTTAATTAAGTATCAATAACATTGTGAACTAATCATGCAGGCTAGTTAGTGAGCAAGTCAAAATTAGATTACCCCGAGGGCTAGAGTATGAATTTCATGCAGCCACATTAAGGTTTACGAGATCCCTCTTGTTGTCTAAGATATAAAATTCTGTAATCCAGAGTCTTCGCAATGAGATTAATATCAGTTAGTATCAGAGCAAACTGAAAGATCCGTGTTGCCAAAAATCAGCAGGGGTTTCAAGTTCTTGCTTGATTTTATTTTTAGAATTTTTTGTGTTAAATTTATAAACTCTTTCGTGTCATATTTTAACTATTTTTGTTTGATCTTTCTTAGCAGGAGGATTGAATCTAGAGTCGGAGGACGTCGAAGGGTCCGAGAGTTCGAATACTTCGGTATTACTATCTGCCTTCACCTTCATCAATCGAGTCAGGAGGACGTCGAAGGGTCTGAGCGTTAACAAATATTATCTGCCTTCACCTCCCGGTCAGTTTTGTAGCTTTTAGGTAGCTTATATAGTTTATGTGCTTGCAATATTTTTTGTCCACTCTTTTGAAGAACTATTGCATGCTCATAATCCTATTTGTTTTCTTTATCGTTCTTTGATTCTGTAATCTTGAATTGCTCTTTGATTCTTGATTACACCTTATACAAAAAAATAGAATCATTTGTCTTTTCTAGATATTGTGTCATATTCTAGATTCTTACGATCTTGAATACCTCGAGTTAATTTGAATCGAGAGGAAGCTTTCGCAGTTTCTTATTCCAAGTTTTATATAGGCTTTCTTTGTTCCAAAACTTTTAAAAAATAAAAATAATAAGGGTAGTAGATTTTGGGATTTCAAAATCGAAATTTTGGATTTGGAAATCAGAAATTTGGAACCTTTTTGCAATTTTCAAAAGTTTGAGGATGTTTTGCAATTTTGGATTTTTTGGAATTGCACACGGCTGGAAAAAAATTGGCAATAAGAATATGATTTTGTGTGATTTATTTTTAGAAAAAGTCGAATTTATAGCTGGAAAAGAAATAGGAAAAAAGGGAAATCCAATTTGAAAAAGGAAAAGAAAAACAAAATCCTATTTGGAATCGGAAAAGGGGAAACTAGTTGAATTGGGCGTGAATTTGAGCAAAAAATATACCCTAACATGGATTTGGAATTAGTGTCAGGGAAGCAAGTAAATCAGGTATTTTCGTTTTCAAGAAAGGATTTGGAGTTAGAATCCTAACCCCGTTTGATTTCGGAAAAATTTCTTTAATTCTCGAAATTTGTTTGAAACCTATATAAAGCATTCTTGTTTTGATAATAACTTCTTCATTACAACTTCTATTCATGCCATTCAAATTGCATTTTGTTCCTTATTATTTTTAGAATTTGGAATTATAAATATTAGAGCCCAATTTTGAGTTTATATATTTTTAAATTTCGAGATAAATTTTGCAGTATTTTACTCCATTATTGTTTTGAATTTGCGGTTAATTGATCGGTTGCCCTCATATTAGCCTTCGCCTTGTGAGTTGTGAGTGTTATAAACTTGGTGAGTGGCCTTACTAAACAAAGGTAGGGGGATGATTTTATTAATAATCATTTCTTTTTCTTAGCAGTTTAGCGGAGTTGGTGGACGATAATCCTTTCGTCCCGCCATTTGTTAGCGATCCTAAAAATGTGTCATTGACAAACTTGTCCACTAGTAGACGTGATGAGCAGACACGAGATGAGGTGCCAGATAGTTGGGAGCGACATCAATTCAAACCGAATGAAACTCTTGATCTAGATCGGTTTGCTATCACGATGAATGCACTTATGAGTGAGGTGCAGAGATTGATGAGAAAAATTGACACCGTGACACCTCCTACACCACAGTCCACGGCCAGAAAGGTGATTCTCTGGGATTTGTTCACAAATTCCAAGGTTATGGTAGTTCTGATGAAGAATCAAATGAATCGAAAAGACAATCACACCGAGGATCTTCAAGAAGGCATCGCCACAACAGACATCATGATTCCCGAAGGAGAACACAAGCTAGATTGAGTTCAGGGTCTAGCTTGGATTTCTCATGAGAAATCAAGGGACTAAAGTATGATATCCCTCAATTTAATGGTAAACATAATCCGGTGAAGTACATTGATTGGGAGCGACATAATGAGAATTAGTTTGATCTTAACAACTATCAGGAGAAAGAAAAGGTTAAAGTGGCACAATACTCTTTCACTCATTATGCGTCCGAGTGGTGGAAAAATGTGAAAAAAGAAACAACTTGCTGGGAAGAGACCTATCTCCACCTGGGAGAGATTGATGACCGAGCTTCGCAATTATCATGTTTCGCCTACTTATTTGATGGAACAAAATTCTTATTTAGCCAATATGAAGCAAGGAAATTGCACGGTTTATGAGTACTAGCAAGATCTATAGTTGACTATGAGAAGGGTCGGGATGAAAGAAGACGACTCATTCATCAAAAATCGATTAATTGAAGAACTGCGTGGGAACCTTCAAATGCCACTCAAACTTCAACATCACATATCCATGGATTATTTATTGATGAAATCAAGGTTGGTTGAGATTAAAATGCGGCCAAAGAAACCTCACTACAGATTTTCAAGTCAACATTTATGGTTAGACTCTGGAAATCCTAGTGCTGGCTCAGGAATGGGTGCATCCATGGGCGGACAAGGGTCGGTTCAAACCTACTAAAATCTGACTCATAGCTCTACTGATAGGAGGATGGCACCCTAAGCTACTAGCCAACAATCTTCACGAAATTCATATAAGTCCCCTGTATCTTCATCAAATTTGGTTTCAGTTAACACTCCTACTTGTTTTCATTGTAAAGAAAGAGGGCATGCTCGTAGTAACTGTCCCCATGTTAGAGTGTTAGCCACCATTGAGTAAGGCAATGGAGAAGATGAATACGATGATATGCCACCTCTTGAGGGTTTTGGAGAAGAACAAGTAGATGAAGAGATCGTCGTAAATGATCAAGGTGAACAAGGTCTGGAAACACAAGGTAATTTCATGACATTGAGAGCCATAAACTCTCAATTGGCTGAAACTCAGGTACAAATAATTAATATTTTTCATACTCGATGCCTTGTGAAAGATAAGAATTGTTTACTGATTATTGATGGAGGATCTTGTGCTAATATTGTTTCCAATATTCTTTTTAAATCATTGTCTTTACCTGTTACTACTCATCCATCACCTTATAAACTTATTTGGTTAAATGGTAGTGGCGAGATTAGGGTTAATAAACAATGCATGGTTAACTTTAAGATAAAAAAATATTATGATTCTATCTTATGTGATGTTATACCTATGGAAGCTAGTCATATCTTGTTAGGGAGACCTTGGAAATTTATTCGTAAATCTATGCATGATAGTTATACTAACAAGATTACTGTGATTAAGGATAAAACAAGGTATATATTAGTTCCATTATCACCAGTGGAAGTGATTGGGGCTCAGAGACGCATGAAAATATACAAAGAAAAGTTTGCAACTGAGATAGAAGTGGCTGAACAAACCAAAGGATGAAAATTGGAGGTAAAAACCCTGGAAATTTTGATAATAACTCAATGAAAGTCAAAACTGGTAAGTCAGGTAAGTTTTCGAGTGATTCTGAAAAGTCGCAAAAGGTTTTATCAAAACATCTTAGTCCATTGCCATCGATTTACATGATGAAACGTGAATTGCAATTTGAATCTGGGAAATCATTTTATGCATCTATTAGGGATGTGAACTGTGCCTTTTCTAATCATTATCATGTCTTGATTTTACATTTTAAAGAAAGTTATTTCACCAACGAAGATATACATGTGTATATTCCTCCATGGTTTGCTAAGATGTTGCAGGAATTTGAGGACGTCTTTCCAGAGGCTTTTCCGCACAGCTTACCACCTTTGTGACGCATTGAACATGAAATTGACTTGATTTTGGGTTTGTTTATACCTAATCGACCAGCTTATAAAGCAAACCCTGAGAAGACAAAGGAACTACAATGACAAGTTGATGATTTACTTCAAAAGGTTATGAGCGCAAATCTTTAAGTCCTTGTGTTGTGTTTGTCATTTTAGTTCCTAAGAAATATAAAACTTGGTGAATATGCATTGATTGTTGTGCTATTAACAAGCTAACTATTAAGTATCGGCATCCTATTCCTAGGTTAGATGATATGCTTGATTTGACTCAAGGTTATCATCAGATTCGAATTAGGGAGGGTGATGAATGGAAAACTACATTTAAAACTAAGTTTGGGTTATATGAATGGATTGTTATGCCTTTCAGATTAACCAATGCACCTTGTACTTTTATACGATTGATGAATCATGTCTTGAGAAAGTTTATTGGTAGATTTGTTGTGGTTTACTTTGATGATATTTTGATCTATTCTAAGTCGAATGATGAGCATATTGATCATGTTAAATCTATTTTACTTTCACTCCGTGAGTCTAATTTGTATGCAAACATCAAGAAGTGTACTTTTTGTGCTTCAGAAGTGGTGTTTTTCGGTTTTGTGGTCTCTAATGAGGGTATAAAAGTTGACGAAACCAAAAATGAGGTCATCCAGTCTTGGTCGAGACCTACCAATGCCAATCAGGTACGTTCTTTTCATGATTTAGCTAGTTTTTATCAAAGGTTCGTGCGTGATTTTTCATCTATTGCTGCACCTTTAAATGAACTAGTTAAAAAGGATGTGAAATTTGTTTAGAGTGATGCATTTAATGAGTTGAAAGTTCGATTATGTCATGCTCATGTGCTTGCTTTACCTAATTTTAATGGTACTTTTGAAGTTCATTGTGATGCTTCTGGTGTTGGTATTGGTGTTGTTTTGATGCAACAGAATTGACCTATAGCTTAATTCAGTAAAAAGCTAAAGGGTGGTGCTCTAAATTATCATGTTTATGATAAATATTTCTATGCAATTGTCTGTGCATTAGAGACTTGGAGACATTATTTATTGCATAAAGAATTCATTATTCATAGTGATCATGAATAGTTGAAGTATTTGAAAAGTTAGATGAAGTTGAATAAGTGTCATGCTAAATGGTCTAGTTTTATTGAATCTTTTCCTTATTTGTTGTGATACAAAAAGGGTAAAGAAAATGTTGTTGTT
>JAULKK010309636.1:0-12023 GCA_032355705.1 Rubia peregrina
AAAATGATCCATTTCGTCCATGTGAGAAATCTGAACAGATTATTGGTCCAGAAGTAGCATACTTCAGTGCAATTGGATCTCTTATATATCTTGCTAATTGTACTTGACATGATGTAGCTTTTGCTGTCAATTTATTAGCGAGATTCAGTTCATCTCCTACTAAAAGACATTGGAACAGAATCAAGCATGTGTTTCGTTACCTTCAAGAAACAGTTGATTTGGGATTATTTTACCCTAACACTATGTAACCAAATTTGATTGGCTCTGCATATGCAGGTTATTTTTCAGATCCACGAAAAAAGGAGATCTCAAACTGAGTATGTGTTTACCTTCAGAGGGACTGCGATTTCTTGGCGTTCCCAGAAGCAAACACTTGTCGCGACATCATCAAACCATGCTAAGGTTATTGCATTGCATGAAACAAGTCGAGAGTGTGTATTTGAGACCCATGACGCAACATATCAGAACCACAAGTGATCTCCCACCGAATCAAAATCTTCACCTGCATGAAGTACTTTTTCTTCCATTTCGGCTGGCAAATACTTAGGAAAGCGGTACTTCATGCATGTGAATGCTCCTACTACAACTGTGTTATGACAGGTGCAACTAAAGAACAAAGAATTAAAGAAGAACACGAAGATTTTTACGTGGTTCACTAACAATGTGTTAGCTACGTCCACAAAACAGAAACAAATTTTATTATCAGACCCTGAAAGAGATTTCTCAGACCAGAACAGATGTCTTCAATTTCACACACATTACAAATAGACCCAGATGAGAGTTTATAAAGATCTCCCAAACTACATAATCTGAAACCAAAGTGGAATAAGACTAGCCTAATCCTATTCCTAAACGGAATTGGAATTACCCAATTATAAATCCAACACAGAAAAGGATTCAGATTCAAGTCATGTTCTAACAATTTTCTAGGGATTTCAGTTAAGAAAGTCTGTAAGGGCGTCCATCTAAGCCATGAGCATTATGCCTTAGACATAATTCAGCGAATCGGCATGCTAAATTGAAAACCTTGCCAGACCCTTGTTGATACTAAACCTAAATGAGCTCTTATGCAGGCATTCCCATTTCTGATCCCTCAGAATACCATTCTCTCACTGGTGCATTACAGTACCTTAGCCTCACCCGTCCGGATATATGTTATATCGTTCAACAAGTATTCCTTCATCATCATGACCCACGAACAGAACACCTCACCACTGTTAAACGGATTTTGTGCCACATTGAGGGCACCACCTCTCTTGGCTTGTACATAAATCTTGGATCGACAAATCTGCTGCAGGCTTTGAAAGCTGAAACAAGTTAAAGGATCGGGTATGGAAATGAGAGCTGAATGATTTTGAAGTCGGTGCAGCTCGCATGTATTGAAGTCGGTGGAATGGTTTTGGCGGCAAGTGGTTTTGGAACCAATATGAGTCGTTTCATGATGAAACACAGTAAGTCTGTGTCGTTTTAGCTCATGTGATAGGTAGTTAGTTTGTTTGGCAGTTAGTTAGTTGGTTGTTTTCAGTTTTCTATTTTCATCAGCTATATAGATTAGAGACAGCTCTTGTGATTTTTTATTTTTGGTTGAACCACATTTCTTGTGTGATGGTAGTTACCTGTAGACTGAAAACTGAGCTTTACCTGCTTCTTCTTCATCTTCAATAAACCATTTTTCTTGCAAAGTTTTCAGGTTTACTCCTGATTGGGCTGGGTGTCTTGACTCCAAGCATTCAGCTTCTTGCTACTGTATGTTCCTCGGGCCAAAACTGATTTCATGGTTGTCAAACGACAAGCCACAATATTCCGATCAAGCATCGAGGCTGAGTATCGGGCTTTCGCCAATGCCATTATTGAGTTTTACTGGCTCCAGTCACTTCTGCTTAAGCTGCATTGTCCCACCTCTAAAGCTATTATCATCTTCTGTGATAATGTGAGCGCGGTCTACATGTCCTCAATCCCAGTCCATCACCAACATAATAAACATATCGAGATTGACACACACTTCGTTCAGGAAAAAGTGGCCTTGGGACAAGCCCGGGCACTTCATGTTCCAACGACAAGTTAGCTTTATGATATTCTCACAAAAGGGTTGCCATTACCCTTTTTCAAATAATTTCGTTTAAGTCTCAACATCAAAGAACCTCCTACTTCGACTGCGGGGGGATGTTAGACTTGGTCTATTATGCTTCAATATATACTGCATTGTCTCCTGTAATATAGGGTCAGTTACTCTTAGCATTGTAACATTATATACTACTATTGAATAAAAATCGGAAACCCTATGGAATTTTCACATCATTGCAGTTTCCACAATCACACGATCGGTCTTAGTGGTCAGAATCACAATTTCCCGATTTGTCTCACAAATGTGTGGTCGATCTATGGTCATCTGTGCCTGAAAGTTCCTCACATTGACTTATTCTAGATCTCGTCGACGACCCCGACCTCACCACAATCCTATCTCTCACCCTCATCCATCATTTTTGTTTTATTATTATTTTACTGTTTTCTTTCTTTTTTCACACATTAAAATTTAAGTCTTTTTATTTAAGCATCGGGATTGTCGCTGCCATGATATTTTTTTGGAAACCTTTTTTTGACAAAACCTTCTTGGCTTTCCCTCTAAAGTTAGTGTAGGAGAAATATGAATCAAAAGACATTTAGATAATTGGACTTCTGGCGATTCCAGCTCTAGTATTCACACCAAATTTGTATATTTCACCTAGTTTAGACCGTTCAGTCAGTCAGACTGGTTTACTCCTGTTAGTTTGGGCTCGTCCAATCTAGTCCGGATCAGAGAGATTTATACACATAAAAGATGATCCTTGCACGCCTCCAAAATTGTATTTTCAGTGACCCATAAAAAGTTGATCTCCCCTCCTACTCTTCCAAAGAAGCTTTAAATTGATGGAGCCGATCATATCTTTAGTAAAATGAATTATGAATTATCATTTTTAGGTTGCTCTAGATAGTTTGGTCATATTAACTTTTGTGTAGTTGGCGTATCTTTTTGTCAAGGTTGTGCAATTTACAATACATGAGAAATGCCATGTCTGGTGCTTGCTGTTGTAACCAGTTTGAGTCGGAACAGTGATTTGGGTTGATAAGTCTTGCGCGTCGGGTCAAACTTGCTGGACAATTTGGCAGTCGATAACCAAACTAATATCTTCATGTATTTGCATCTTGTCATAACGGTTATTGCTTAGAAGTTGGGGCTTGTTATTTTTGTTATGCTGAAGTACTGATCTTAACTAAACTTAAATTTATCGAATCAAATTTACTGGTTAGAACAGAAATGAATTGAATTGAACAATACTGAACTAAAAATAAGTATGTTGAAAAGTAGTAATAATATGACTAAATTAAGTTAAATGTCACCTAATTAAATTCTAATTGAACTGAATTAAATTGAACTAAATTGAAGTACAATTAAGCTCTTAAGAACATGCCTAACTAAATTTATCATATATTATGATTTTAAAATCATTCAAATGATATATATTGACCAATCCAATTTATATGAAGGATTGGATTTATAAACAATCTCCGTCATTGAAAAACTATTAAAAAAATACACATGCTATGTGAAATGGTAAAGTAAGAAAACATTAAAAAAATATTCATAGTAATATGGTCGCTTGGATAACACGCGTGGAAGATATCGAATGAAACATAAAAAATCAGAATTCTCTTTCTCTCTCTAATTTCTCTTTCTACCTTTACTCTCTCGTTGCCGTTAACGTCTCTCTGAGTCTCTGCCGGAACCTCCACCGGCTCTCCCCTCCACCAGAAATGGCGGAACCACCACTAATACGTGGCAACAAATCATTCCTTCAAGTACTAAATTCTTGCCCTCCGCCACTAACCCAAACCTTACCAGCTATCCATAATTTTACTCCGGTCACTGAAATCAGAGGTGAGCTAGCCTGCTTATATACAGAGGAAGAAGTTCAAAAATTATATGAACCCTACAACAATGCTCTCATCGGAAAATTCATTCACAGTAGACTCACCATGGAATAACTTCAAATCTCATTCAAAATGGAAGGTTTCAAAGGAAGATTCCAGCTCGGCTCGCTTGATTTCAAGCACATTCTAATCCCTTTCGAGCTGACCGAGGACTTCCAGAGATGCTGGATCAAATGTGGATGGGTCTTCAATGGAGCTTTGATGAAAGTCTTGAGCTGGACACCAGACTTCTCTCCTCACTCTGAATCCTCCATAGTTCTAATATAGGTAACAATACGTGATGTTCATCTATATTACTATAACTCTGTGTCTATACAATCTATTGGTAACTTGATTGGCTCCTACATTAAGATGGATGCGGCCACAACAACCCTTACAGGGTCCTCAACTGTTAAAATATGTGTTGAAATTAATCTCCTTAACATGCTGCCCGAGTCAATTAGATTAGGTATTATTCTAAATAACAAGAAGTATAGTATTGAATATGAAAATATTCCCTCTTACTGTACACATTGCAAGAAGATAGGCTATAGCATTGGAAACTGTAGAATCTTAAACCCCAAGGCATCACAAAAGGAGAATTGGCTACCTACAGGTCAAAAATTTGTTCAATCACCATCTATTATAATAGAAGGTGATGAAGACAATTCTCTGAGTAAGAATCAAACTCCTATTAATAGCTCATCTAAGTTAACTAATAGCCCTAATCTTAGGTCCTCTCCTGTTCACCCTAAGATAAATAGTCCAAAAATCCCAACACTTGGTACTTTAAACAATTCTAAAATGTCACCAAACTGTAGTAACCACTCTAGGAACAAATCTGGCCCATCACACCTCAACGGAGATAATGCTACCCCTCAGGCTCCCAACTCTGATGTAGATGCATATTTGGTACCCAACCATAGGAACATATTAACTCTCAGCCTACCAACTAATCAGCCCTCCCAAATCGACAACCTTAATGTAGAAAAAATGGGCACTGAGGATTCCTAGGACCAAGAATTTTTTAAACTGAATCATAAGGCTAAAACAGGTTCCATAACATATGCAAAAGATGATTTGTTACTACTAATCAGTGTACTCATCTTATTGACAGGTCTTCTCTAATAGGTAGAAATGGGTTCTTACCTTTACCAGATGAGGATGACTCCGATGAAGTTACAGGTAATCTCTCAAGTCCTAGAGAGCTACAATGGGAAGAGGTAAGTTCTCAATCCAACACACACACTGATAAACCAAATAAGTCCACCTTCTTATCCCAACTTAATAAAATGACCTTAAGGCCCTCTTCAAAAAAATCAAAGATTAAGAAATATGAATAGACACAACATTAATGTGAAATTCATAGTTTGGAATGTGAGAGGGATTGAAACTTCATTCTTAAGACTTAAAAAGCTAAAAAAATTGCATAAGATTTAGTTATTATGTATACTTGAACCTATGCATCAAAATTTGGAGTGCCAAGCATACATGCACAAACTTCATTTTACTGATTGCATGCAGTCCTCCAATGGAAAATATGGTTAATGTGGAAAGATTCTGTACAGGTTTCATACCTTAATCGGGAAGATCAGTTTCTTTCAGTTAACATTTTTTCTTAAATGCATGAACTGCTCTATGGTTGCCTTCTTCATATATGCTTTAACTAATCGTGTGGATAGGAGAAAACTATGGAACCAATTAGAGGACCTTAGTACTAATAACATATTAGTAATGGGTGATTTTAATGTTATATCCTTTGTTGCTGAATATAAAGGACCGAGTTCCCCTAATCTAGGTAACAATTCTGAATTTAACAACTTCATTTTAACTAATGAGCTTGAAGAAATTCAGACGGCTGGAAACCTATTTACATGGTCTAACCTAAGAGTACATAACCCCACCTCTAAAAGATTAGATAGGGGATTATGTAAACAGCCTTGGAGAGATTCTTTTCCTGCTAATTCAATCCAGATTCTTAATAATTTTTCATCAGATCATTATCCAATGGTTCTAAAAATTGGCAGCTAAATTCCTTCAGATTCCTGGATGTTTGGTTTAATAGGGATGATTTCAAACAATTAATTGTTGATAGCTGGAGCATTCCAGTTAACCAAATCCCTATGATCAGCCTTTTTCTTAAGTTAAAAAGACTGAAACCAGTAATAAAAATTGGAATAGAGAGTCATTTGGAAAATTGATGAGAACATAATCAGGGCTGAAACTGAGATTCAAACTCAAGAAATATGTTTTCAAACCCTAAACAATGAAACTGAATTAATTAAGCTCAATAAAGCAAAAGCAACACTTCTTAAAAGCTCTAAAAGAGAAAGAGCTAGTTTGGAAACAAAAAGTTCAGGCTAAATGGTTAAAGAGGGGAGATGGTAATGCAAAAAATATATTCACAAATCAGTACAAGATTCTAGGAATAAGCTTCTTATTACTAATATTAAGGACTGTAATGGCTCCTGGCCGCAGGATCAATCTAGGATAGAAATTGAAGCTGTTAATTTTTTTCAAAAACTTCTCTCTGATGAACAACACTCTGAAGTTGGATCCTACTTTAGACCTTTCCTTAGCCAAATGCCACCCTCATCTCTGAAACTGATAACTTAGAGCTAATAAAACCAGCAACACTTGAAGAGGTCAAGTACGTTGTTTTCAGTCTCAATTCAAATAGTGCACCTCAACCAGTGGGTTCTCACCTCTTTTCTTCATAAGCATGTGAGATTTAATAAGTAATGACTTATTTATAGCCACAAGCAAATTTCTTTTTGAAAAGACAATCCCGAAGGGTATTTCCAGCACATGGATAACCCTTATCCCCAAAAAGTTAACTCCTTTGAACTTTGGAGATTTTAGGCCCTTTGTTAATAAGATATTTTCAAATATTTTGACGGAGAGAATAAAACCCTTGATGCCTAAGATTATCTATCCACAACAATCCGCATTCATGAAGAATAGAGAGATTGCAGATAATGTGGTTCACCTTCAAGAGATGATGAAATTCATAAACATCAAAAGAAAGAAGCCTAAGGTATTCGATAGAGTGAGCTGCTCCTTCTTGAACAACATTATATTAAAATTCGGTTTTCATGGTTCATTTGTAAGAAACATCATGAAACATCTCTCTGGCATGGTTTTCCATCATTATTAATGGAAAGTCAGTTGGTTTCTTTAAACCAACTAGGGGAATTAAGCAAGGGGACCCCATCTCCCCTTTCCTCTTCAACATCTTCACTGAATCCTTCTCAAGAAGCCTTTCTTTTCTTTCCAAACAGGGAAACTTGAATACTTTCAGTTATCAGCACAGTCTATCCCCATCTCACATCTCAACTATTGTCTTCCTCAAAGTTACCAGACTTAACATCATTCGAATCAAGGCTTTTGTTGAGAAATTCAAAATTGCTACAGGCCAGAAGATAAATTACCATAAAAGTAATTTCTTCATTCATTGGTAACAAAGCTAGCCAGTCAAATATTCATTTTATCCGAGCCACTCTCATTATGACACAAGGCCAATATCCATTAAGATATCTCGGCGTTCTAATCTTTACTGGAAGAGTTAAAAAGATGTACTTCAAACCAATTTATGAAAGTTGATATTCAAAGCTACTAAATTGGAAAAGTAAGTGGCTTAGTGCTAGGGGTAGATTAATTCTGATCCAAACGTGCCTTTTCACTATCCCGCAGAATTTATGGGCAATACTGAACCCCCCTAAGATTGTTATTAAAGAACTCAACAAAAAACTATCCAACTTCTTTTGGGGGAACTCAAAGGCCTAAAAAAGTTTGGAAATCATGGAAAAACATGAGCTTTCCAACTTCTGAAAATGGTATAGGCCTTAGGAACATTCCTGATGGCATTACTGCTTTTTCGATCAAATTGTGGTGGAAATTCCAACAAGGAATCACATTGTGTTCACAGTTTATCTGGTCATTTCCTATTAAATCCAGAAAGTCAAAAAACTACAAAATAATTATTTCAGTTAATTCTTTAGCAGAATCACACACTGCAGTGATTTGGGGGAATGGTGCAGCCAGATTTTGGGAGTCAAATTGGACTTTTTTGTCCTTTAATTGACACATGCAGCCTGGAGCTCACAAATATACCTCTTCTCATTTCAATTGCTGAATTTATTGAAGCAAAGGATGAATATTTACATTCTTTAACTAAGCACATCCCCCATAAAGTTTTTCTGTTTTGCAGGTTGCTGAAGCTACGCACAAGGAGGATCGATTAATTTGGACACCAAACTGGAAGGGTTCTTTTAGTTTCAAATCTGCATATGACCTCATACAGACAAAAATTGGGAGGTCTCGATCCTTCAAAAATATGGAACAACATACTACCAAAAAAGGTATCCATATTTATGTGGAAATTATTGAATGCGGTAATTCCTTTTGATAATTCTCTTAAATTGTCAATTTCAACATTGTGTCCGTATGTTATTCATGTCATAATTGTCCTGATTCACTTAACCATTTCTTCAACTATTGTGATGTATCTCTTTATGTGTGGAATAGATTCCATCAGCTCTTATTTATTCCACACCATCAGTTTGATAACACTTGGGATCACTTATCAATGTATTGGTCTTTGCAAGGCTTCTCCCTCATTCATACATTATTGGTTCATACTATGACATCCTTGGTTTGCTGGAATTTGTGGAAGTACATGAATCTTTTTTATTTTTGAAAACAAGACTCTTAGTACTGATGCATTTTTCATAAGATTAGAGATGATTTATACTTCACTTTCTACATTCACCCCACATACTTCCAATAATCCTTTGGATAAATAATGGTCTCAATTCAGACTAACACATGTTATCAATCCTAAGTCGAAACCATTAGTAACTAAGGTAGGATGGACTAAGCATGATCAACACTTAAAAATTAATGTGGATGCTTCATGGGACAAGGCTTCGAATGTGGTAGGTATAGGCCTAGTATGTAGAGACACCTATGGAAACATCATTGCAGTTAAAAGACTGAAAACTGTGTGTGATTCTGCTATTAACTCAGAAATCTTAGCTTTACACCATGGTGCTTTGTTAGGTATCTCATTTGCTAATCAGTTTCAGCTTGAAACTGACTGTGTAAATGCTAGAAACTATTGCCTTAATCTTCTACTTACTCTATGGAAATAGTTTCCAAAATGATGCACACAAATAAGTTTATTTTGATCTCCCATGTTCATAAGGAAGGTAACATGGTAGCTGATAGATTGGCTAGATTAACAGCCAAGATGGATTTAACTAAAATAGACTACCAAGTTAACTCTCTCCCTTCTGAAATCAAAGGACTAATATACTTAGATCAAATTGGAATCCCTGCTACTAGACTACAAGATTATCCTCCTTAGTTCTAGTTACTGGGGTAGGTTTTCTTTTTACAGGTTACACGTATATCAATTGGCCATGAAGATCAAGATCGACCTCATTTACTTGCACTCTGGCAGCCTTCAAGACTCAAGGAACAAGATGGAAATAATTACTCTTCAAAATGGAGTATCAAGCATCAATCTCAAAAAGATGCAGGATCTTTGACTTGAGAAACTCTCTTACAGTTCATCAATTACTCCTCTAAGGGAATCTTTTGTATCTTTTTTATCACATACGAGGCTTTTCTATCACATACGAGGCTTTTCTATAGGTTTTGGATAAGTGGTTTCATTGGATGTCTGGCTTATATCTCTTTAACACGGGAGTGGAGGCGGATAGTAGGAAACATATCCAAAATAGTCGCTTATCACTTCCTCTTCTCGGCTTCAAAGCCATTCTATCTTCTTGTTCTTAGTCACCTCATCGCTATTGTAAACATATTGTATCTCAATGATAATTTATTTGGTTTTTGGGGTGTGGAGAGCCTAATAAATCACTCTCATCCACTATAATGGATGTTTTATCTTTAAAAAATTATAATAAAATACGCAATTATAGGTACAAGAATGATTACACTCCAGAATTAGTTAGCAAACACTAAAAGTTCTCAGCTTTTGCCCTAAAAAGTTGAATCCCTAGCATGGGGGGAGGCCACCGCCATCAACTTCGGCAAACTCCTCCCACCATCACCGTTGGTAGTCACCGCCTTGTTGTAGCTGATCTCCTCTCCCCCCATCATCCTCACCACTAGTTGCACAAATCTGGAAATACTAGAAAAATCCCAAATCAGGCGAATACTCAATTAGTCCCAGCGCATTCATGGATAGCTCCACCATGGCCTGTTGTTTCCATGGTAGCCACGTGGTGACCACGATGGAGGAGCTAAAGGAGGAATCCGAAGAGCGTTCTGGCCACAGATTTATCTTCAATTCTTTTTTTCCTAACGGAGGTGACCAGCGTTCAAGTCGCCCGGGGGGGGGTACTGTTGTTGTCGTTGTTATTTTGTTCCAAACGCTTAGCTGATTAACAACTCTCCTTGACTTGTACCACCCGGTTTGAGCGGCACTCACGGGTTAGCAAATCTAAGTGGTGGAGCGAATCCAATTGAGGGAGTGCAAATCTTCGAGTCAACTAGTCGTCTGCGGGTCATCGGATTCACTATTAGTCTCGCATCGTCAGGGAAGGTATGTGATAAGGGCTTCACAACAGCTGCAAATTTGGGCTATATTTGTTCCGCTTGTGCAAGAAATCGAGTGGATTTGGAATGTTTGGGGTTGATTAGGGTTATTGGTTGCATACTAGATAGGGTTTATTTTATTTTATTTCCTCTTTTTTTTCTTCTCTTTTTTCACAATGGGTAGAGCATGAAAGGGGTTATTTTGCTGGAGTATTTTTCCTGATTGTCATTGTCAATTATAATTTTCCCATTGATCCTTTTCCGGTAAGACGGTCCGCGTAAAATTAAATTGTTTTTAGATATGTTTGTTCCAAAGATGTTCTAGGTGAAATCCAAGTCAAAGTCATTGAAATAAATTAACTTTTGGCGATTCCTTACCGAGGGCATAAAAACAGGTTTGTAGACTATGACTCGTTAGGATGTTTCAAACCGATTACACTGACCACTCAGTTATATCGTTCTTTAGACCGTTCAGACGGGTATCCTTTGAGGTCGGGTTACAAATAATTCTACGGACAAAACATTGGTTTTAAACATGGATAGAGAAGAACTTTGGTGATTGGAAACAACTGGTTAAGGTTTCCTACTTCAGGGGAAGGGGCATGAGCAGGTTTAATGGGGATCGTTGGGATCTATAGGGAAGGAGATTCAATTCTTTGTTTTGATCGTCTTGGTGTTATCATAAGTCTCAACAGATCAGTGTTTTATGCGAGGATAAGTGCTTCTAATGCGACTAGCTTGTTGTATCAAGTTAGTGGAGTTAGTTCGGTGAGTTTGGATTAAGCTTGTTGGACATTATCACAATAGACGACCATTTATCATTTACCTACTCATTCAAATGTCACTTAGGTCACTGTTTAGAATTTTATAGGCACTACCTTTGTGTAAAATGGATCATCCTATATCTGTTCTAGGTGCTTTCAAAATGTAAACAATTTTGCCCAATCTTATATATGAAAGGGGTTGGATACAATAACATCCCAATAACGGTTTAATTTAAAAAGTACAAGAATTTACATTAAAATGCACAAAATGTGTTTGGAATGCAATGCTCATGGTAACCAAGTGATATATCATATAATTTTCCTTTCAAAGTGATTAGAAATTTCGGTTCATTGTCCATCTTTTTTAAATGTTTCTCTCCTCTATTGACTTGGAAAAATTCAAAGATCCCTGGGAGGCCGTCGTCGTTCCTCTCAAAAATAGTATTTATAAGCCCTAATTGCGGCTAACTACTAAAAAGTAAATAGTAGCAAGTCGGGGTCGTCCATGAGGAAAAAAGGAGTTTTATCGAGTGTAAGCGTAGTTAAAAACCACATGAAACGTCACTCTAATTGTGTGGTAACAATCTTGGGGGGTTTTGATTTTACAAAACACTACGACTACTTTAAACTACAAAATTAACCAAAAATTAGATAAAATAATATAACTACGAACACACTAGCACTAAAGATGTAATTAAGATAATAACGAGTCTTGGGCGCAATTGGTTTGCATTTCTAGTTATCCTT
>JAULKK010309647.1:0-12021 GCA_032355705.1 Rubia peregrina
GCCACTATCTACTCTCTAGTAGTATAGCCGCATTAAGGGCTTATAAATTGTATCTTTGAGAGGCACGACGACGGCCTTTCGAGTGAAGACATTTCTCACCTCTCCTTGGTTATAGTTAGAATGGACGATAGGCACAACACAATAACCCTTACCCTCAGGTCATTCTTGACGATATGCGTTATAGACTTCCCTAAGAATAGCAAAAAACATGGAGATCCACTACAACTAACATATAAACATACAAGCGAGAAATATCGGGATAGCACAATTATGTTCCCTAATAAAGACTACGAGGATCAGCCTTCATGCTAGGCGTAATTAGTGTGCTATTTCGATAATTAGGCAAACTCATTTAAATTCATCCTAAATATTAGTAATTTCATCAATAAATAATCATAATTAGTTGTCAAACCCAAATATAACCTAACATTAACCAACAATAATCACATCAATAAAAAGACAAAGTTGATAGTCAAATATGTCATGAACTGTGACAAGTTCTCTGCCTAACTTCTACCAAATTCTAGAATAATTGGCCTTCTCTTCAAAATTTTGCCACCTCTTCAATGTCGAACTCTTCAAACCCTAACTCTTCAATAGGATTCTTCAAAATGATCTTCAAAACACTTCAAAAATTAAGGAATTATGACATAAAACATGTGATATCATCCTAACCCTCTAATTGATAAACTGACGAATTCCTTCAAATTAAATCTCTAATCTATTACAAAATTAGACTTCGAATGTGCTAAAAATAGGATATGAATTGAACACATCAAACACCCTACACTTAGCCCTTTACTCCTTCTCTAGTAAAAAAATGATCAAGGCCTAAGGTGATTCCTAAGGTTCCACCCTATAACACATTCGAGGTCTTTTCTTTGACAATTCCCTTAACTCTAAAAATGAAAGATTACCCATCCCCAAATTTAAACCTAAAGGATTTCTACCCATCCACATTCCCCAAAACAATATTTCCTCAAAGTGAGGTATTCAACATCCAAAGGTAAGACAAAAAGAAGGTTTAATCTAACCGAAGAGTTTTCAAAGTGGCAAAATAAGTCTTCATATTTTTCATTTCTCTCCAATCTTCTCTTTTTTTGCCCAGGAGCCCTCTCATATTTTCATTATACAATCTTTTTACCTCACACCTCACATTTTTCCACAAAATTTAAGCCTTTCATTTTTCCCCATAGATCTCCCTTTTGGGTATTCAATATATCTGGGCCCCCATTTTTACCTAAATTGCCAGCGAGCTAGTTTTCAAATTAGTGGGGTTATTATTATTTTTATTTTCATCAATTTTCAATTTTTAATCTAAAATACTTCTTAGGAAGTTGTTAATTGCAATGAAAAATCAAGAAATATCATACCAAACACATGCTAATAATTAGTACAAAACTAATTCCCCCACCCTACACTTAAAATCAAGCATCGTCCCCAATGCATATAATCGATCAAAGCATAAATTTATGATAAAGGAAAGAGAAAAGCGCTCAAAACTAGACCACGAGGGCCCCGCTTCTCCGTGGCGGCGAGTGTGCCTTCGAGCCCGTTCCACCTTCCTGAGTTTGCGTCTCGCATTTGTATCGTGTGATGGGTCGTCATCCATGCAAGAAGATTGCAAGATGGAAATGATGGATTCCATGCCATCCTCGAGCACATCAAATCACTGATCAAACATGTCGAACTCACGGGTGTAATAATCACACTGCTGGTACAACAATAGCTGATGTGTCTGCTCCATCTGCTGCATCTGCCGGTGCATAGCCATGACACTCTCGTCAAGGCTTGCAAGTCTCTAGTCACGGCTAGTGAATCTATCACTTTAGTCAAAATGTTTTGGTTGGGTGGGCTTGGGTGTGGGATGCTCCGACTATAACTCAGGCTATGGTGGCTACTGGACAGGGTGCCCCGGAGGGAGAAAATGGGTACCGGTCGGCATGCCATGTTGTCTGGATTAAGAGCCATTCAAAATTCTCTTGCGAAGTTTTGATTGGGATCTAAAAATAGAGTGTTGGGATGTATGTCTTCCAAAAGATCACTTTGCTTAGAATGGGGAAGGACCATGAACTTTTGCGCAATGTACATCCAAAAAAACTAGTCAAGATCCTCGGTAGTTTGTATCATCTTTACCTCTACAAGTTTATCAATGTTGTAGAGGTGCTCAAACTTCCCAATGATAGATTCCTTGAGCCTCGGTATCTCCAAACCTAAATCCATTGCTATGATGGTGACTATGCCTCCCATACTGATCTGCCCCTTATCTGTGGTAGAAAACTTCAAGCACATTCAGACACAGTGGTCCCCTAGTCAGAATGGTTCTGCGTCTCAGCAGTCATCACCCAAAGGTTGTTCAAGTCGAAGTGTGAGCACTGAGTGGGCTCCCCGTGATAGAATATTGTCATAGCTAGAAAGCAATGCATAAATTTTAATGCATGGTGGACAATAAGTGAACTTATATCCCCTTTACTCATTGTTCTCCCCGAGATTGCTACCGAAAATAGCCCCACGTTGAAGCAGAGTACTGTAAGAAAGTCTTCCACTCCCTCATCACAGTTTCAACCAAAGATCTCCTGTAACTCACCATAACTGAGCTCACGTATCTCATCATTGAGGTTGAATGTGATGTACTTTCCAGTTTCACGCTCTTTCCTCTGTATCGTAGCAAGAAATTCAAGAGTAAAATGGTGAGAAGTGGGTTCATCTTTCTTCAAGAAGAAACCCTAAACCAACCTTATCGAGAAATTGAAAAATAGGTTCTTCGATGCCCTACTTTTTTTAGAGTGGCCAAGTGGGCAAACTTAGTCACCATAAGGTTCCTTTTGACAAAGTTGGCCCATCTTGAGGTAAAATCTCCCCTGGTGTTGGTTAAGCCCATATAGTTCATGGAGGCGGCTCGGGATGAACTAGCTTATACTCTCCTCGGTGCCATTTTAACAAAATCAATCCCACAATGCAATAATTACAAAACACCACAATCACCAAAGCAGCCCACAATTACCAAAAGTAGCACAATAAACTCAATTTTCCCAATATCCAATCCCTTATGCAAAATCTGTAAAAGTGACAAAAAAATGTTCGTGGAGCTATACATATTAGCCTTAAGTGTTTTTCAATTTGAGCAAAAGAACCCCTAAATTGTTGTGTTCTTGAGTTTTAAATCAAATTCTTGATGGTTAAGTGATGTTTGGGTGTTGGTGGATGTGAGGGTGGTAGGATGGTGATGAGAGTGACTGAATTTGGTGAAGGGGAAGGTTTGGCCGGTGAAATGGTGGAGGAGGGAGAGATGGGAGAGATGGGAGTTGTAATTTTTGGAGAGGGAAGGAAAAGGGATGGGCTGATGTGAAGGAGAAAAGAGGGCTGAAGTCAAGGAGAAATTTTGTTGAACCATGGATGAAGGGTTGCTGACTACCGTTGCCATGGACCATGCATATTTGTCATGGTCCATCACAAGAGCACTGGCCTTATCAATACCCCCCCCCCAATTTTTTCGTTTTGAAAATTCATCACGAACCGAGCAAATTTTTCGCAGTCTGTGACACACTCTCAAGTCTGATTTGCCATATTTTGACAATTTTCACCACTGACCGTACAAATTTGACACGGTCTGTGGAACCTTCTCTGGCCCCAAGCAAAAAATGCTCTAAAATCCACCTCTTTGCTTCCAAAAAAGCCTTATTCACTTCACAAAATTCTAATTTTCCTGTAAAATACAAAAAATAATGCACACTAAACATAATATTTCTCCAAAATAAAGGAAATAAAAATCTAATAAATTCAAAGCAAAACAAAGAAAGCGCTTAAAATTGTATTATTCTAGAAAGAAAATTACTTCTAACAAAGTGACACAATTACATCAACGAAATTTCAATGATTATCCGGATGATAATAACCAAGTTTATTTCACATTTTTGGTATAACGTTTGCATATTTCAAGCCTCTAATCACAAACCGGGTCGTTGAGAAGGGTTTTCTCGACTAGTTCCTGTTGGAATTTCTCATAATATGGATTCAAGAAGAGGCCATTAACTTTGAAGACTTTTGAAGTCTCCTTACTCAAGATTTGTACCGCTCCATGTGGGAAAACCTTCACCACTACAGAAGGGCCAATCCACTTTGAACGCAATTTACTCGGAAATAAACAAAGGCGCGATTGGAATTGAAGGACTTTTTAACCAATGTCAAAGTCTTTTCTAGTGGTCATACTATTATGTTTGGCCTTAGTTCATTCCTTGTAAATTGTGGATTTCCCATAAGAGTTATTTTGAATCTCCTCAACCTCTTACAAATGAAACTTTTGATGTACACCGTCTTCATCCAAATTCATATTGAAGCTTTTGACCGCCCAATATGCTTTATGTTCAAGATCCACTGGTAAATGACACGGCTTCCCAAAAACCACCTGATATGGAGACATTCATATCAGATTCTTATAGGTTGTTCTATACGCCCACAAAGTATCATCTAGCCAAATTATTCAATTCTTTCTATTCAAGTTAACCTTTTCTCAAGAATATATTTAATCTCTCGATCGGAGATCTCAACTTGGCTATTTGATAGTGGGTGATACGTTGTGGAGGTTTTATGGGTTACCTCATACTTCTTTATTAAAGCCTTGATTGTTCGATTGCAAAATTGGATCCCTCAATCACTAAACACAGCTCGGGGAACCCCAAACTGAGAAAAGATACTTTCCTTCAAAAATTCCACCACCACTTTTGAATCGTTGGTCCTAGTGGCCTTTGCTTCAACTTGCTTGGACACATAATCGATGGGGATCAAAATATATGTGCGACCAAAAGACTTTGGGAAAGGTCCCATGAAGTCAACCCCCACACATAAAAAATCTCAAAATACAAGGTCCAGGAAGACAACGACCTTATTACCAAGTAGGTATGACCTAAATTTCTCAAGAGCAAATAATACAGTCAATAACTCTTCCTCCATGGTGGAGTAACTGAGTTGTGTATCATTAAGAGTTATCGAAGCATAGTATATAGCATGAGAGATTCTCCCTACCCTTTGACCTAAAACCCTTCAATAGCATAATCACTAGCATCGCACGTAATCTGAAAAGGGAGGTCTCAATTAGAGGGTAAGATAATGGGGACAGAAACAAGCATCACCTTCAGAGTATCAAAAGTTCTTAGGCATTCTATATCAACCACAAAATCCGTCTCTTTTTGCATCAATTTGCACAAAGTGGAGGCAATCTTAAGAAAGTCCTTAATGAAACATCGGTAAAAACCAGTGTGACCTAGAAATGATCTAACTTCTCTAACACTCGAAGGTTATGGTAGGATTGGATTGTATCCACCTTAGCTTTGTCTACCTGAAGACCTTGGGAAGAGATCACATGACCCCATACAATTCCTTTTCCCACCATGAGGTAGCATTTTTTGGAGTTTAATACAATATTACTTTCAATGCATCTCTTGATCACTAACTATAGATGGTTTAAACAACTATCAAAAGAATCTCCATAAACGGTAAAATCTTCCATGAAGACCTCTACGAAGTTCTCAACAATCTTCGAAAACATACTTACCATGCACCTTTGGAATGTTCCAGGTTCATTGTATAGAACAAACAGCTCATCTAGAAAACAATAGAAATCCCTCCTTGCAAGGCTCTCAAGCATTTGATCAATATAGGGTAGAGGGAAATGGTCCTTCCTAGTTACAAATTCAACCTACAACAGTCAATACACACTCTCCACCATTTTGTACACGAGTAGGGACTAACTCTCCCTCTTGGTTTTCTACTATGCTCACAAAACTTTTCTTAGGCACGACTTGTGTAGGGCTTACCCACTTGCTATCAGAGATGGGGTAAATCATCCCGGCTTGAAGCAACTTAAGGATTTCACTTTTCACTACCTCTATCATCGGCGGGTTTAGCCGACGTTGGGGTTGCATCACCGGTTTGGCCCCATCATCTAACAAGATACGATGCATGAAAGTGGAGAGACTAATCCCCTTGATATCAGCAATGGTCCACCCAATTGCCTCCTTATAGCTTCTAGGAATCTCCATCAACCTTCCCTCTTATTATTTGGTGAGTTTACTAAACATTATCACGGGAAAAGTATCTCTTTCACAAAGGAACGCATATTTCAAATGCTCCGGTAGTGGTTTTAATTCCATTACTGGTGCCTTCTCAAGAGATGTAGGGTTTCCACATCCCGAGGTGCACCAAGAACTTTAAAAGGTAGGTCGAGATGTAGCTTCTCAACAAAATAAAACTTTTCTATAGACTAAAGTAAATTTACCATAATAATCATGCAATTCATTCACATAAAGACTATTTTCCAAAGTTATTTTCAAACAACATAAACACATTTTGCACATAATTGTCAACAGTGTCAACAATAGCAATCGTATGGCACAAATGACCCTCATTAGAGAATAAAATGGCATCATAGATGTTAAAATTCACAATTTCTCCATTAAATTCCATGGTCAAGCATCCACTATATATAAACATCGATCTTAGTTCTATATGTTTTCAAAAATGGCCTCCCTAACAAGATAGGAATGACACTTTTATCATTTTCCATATCTAGAACATAAAATTGGTTGGGAAAATTTTAATTTCCTCTCCGAGATCAGCTTGAGGTTCTGTTTGCTCGAGTAAGCCATTATCCAAAATGGTGCTGACCATTTTTGTTAGTTCAGGATTTCTCCCTGCTCCCATTGTGATAACCATGCACTGCCTAACTGTTTCTCGTAATTGGAGTTGGAAATCTCATCACTAAGTGATATGGGGACCGTATTACTTTCGTTGTGTTTATCTAGGGCCTACCAATGATGATGTTGAATGGGCTTTGGGCATCTATGACAACAAAGTCACACATGATGGTGCAATTTTTTTAATTTTCACCTATGGTAACTGGAAGCTATGTATGTTACCCAAAGGTGTCTCTGCTCATCTGGCAAAGCCTGCGAGAGAGGATGTAGAACTCTTCAAATCAGTTTGTTTGAATCGAAAAATATAATTTCTACTGCACATCGATCGTCAACTAATACCATGTGGACTGTGGAATTTCCAATCTTAGCTCTAATGACCAATGGGTCATTATGAGGCAAAGCATTGGGAACCACGTTTTTTTGCTAAACGTTATTGTCTCATCGCAACAAAGTCTTCTGTCAGTTGGTTCTTGTGGTGTGGAGTATCTAGCCTTAGCTTTCCAGGCTCTGTTGATCCATGGATTGATAGAATTACTTTCTCTGGGCCATCGTTCACCAAGTCAACTTCATATCCTACTGATGCTGTCATTTTCTAATTCTTATTCTGCATATTTACTGGGCCTTGATTTTTCACTATGAAATTTCCCGCTTTGTTATCTTCGTTGTAACGGTTTCCTCCATCCTCCTTTTTGTATTGACTCAACTTACCATTTCTCCCATTTTCCTCTATTTTCCTTTTCAAGTCTCTGCAGTATTTGATGTCATGTACATGGTCCTTGTGAAAATCGCAGTAGTATTCTCTAGACCGTTTATCTTGTGATGTTATCATTGGCATAGGTTCGCGAAACAACTACCTGTTCGCCTACCAAATTTTCTTTCGTGACTTTGTCAATGGTATATTTGTAAATGATGTCATCTGCAACCCTAAATCCTTTCCTTTGAAAGGGATATTCCCTTTTTCCTTTTTTCACAAAGCCCCTATCTAGATCTTTCATTATCCTTTTTTCACCTCGCTCAAGCTATATTTTGCAGTTATTTTCTTCTTCAGTCCTCACATGCTAGTCAATCATTTTATGCAATTCTCTTGGGTTCTCAGGAATGTTCTTATATGGTTCCTTGTAAAATTCTCCTGATCGCATACCTCCCATGAATGCGCCTAGTGACAATTGGAATGATAGATCGCGCACTTGAAAACTTTCAGTAACGAACCTATTGTGGTAATCTACCAGGCTTTCATCACTTCGCTGGCTATGTTGTTTAAGTGTATTATCATTTTTTTTTCAAATTTCTACTTTTGATAGAAGAACCCTAAAAACAAGTATGATAACTTTGCCTAAGACTGAATACTTCCACTTAGTAGGTCATCATACCATGTAATCGATGTTCCAGACAAGAAAATAGGGAAAGCTTTGCAGACTAGTTCAATTTCCAAATCACGAAATCGCATAATGTTGCAATAGGAATGTAAAATTCATTGGGGTCTTTTGTCCCATCATAGATTTTCACATGCAGCGATAGTTTGAAATCATGAAGATGCGATGCTAGTGGTGACTGGCATGTATCATGTTCTGCCACTATATCCCTTAACTCCTCTGCGTAATTAAGGCTTTCACGCCTCTAACTCACTTCTTTTTTTCCTGAGTTTTGGCTTAATAGTGGCTAGAAACTTGTTATACAAGTTCTCCCTATTCATTTCCAAGAATGTTGTGAAAGCTTTTCTCTCATTTTCCTAATTTGTATTCGGAGACTCTGCTTACTCTTCATCTTCATATGTGTCATCTTTGTTGTGCTCCTGTTATCGGATGGGAATGTATTCTTGATCATGGCTGAGGTTCATATTTTTTTTACGCATAGTCGTTCATTCCATTGTATGATGATTCTGGCTTCTCTCGCTTCTGGTGAAAATCATGGTTGCCCTGAAGGGGATAAGAACTTAAAAAGAAAAACTTCTTCGTCCCCACAGACGATGCCAATGATGTGGTATTCCCGGTCAGGCGAGGTTGCTGGTAATCATTGTATGATAAGCGCAAACTACAAGAAAGTTCCCAGAAGTAATTCTGGGGAAAGTGCTCTGACGATCAAGTCAGTTCTTTCATCTAAAGAATTGGTATTTCTCAATTAGGGCTACTTACATGAGTCATTGTTACTCTTCTTATATTTATAGTGGATTCATCATGGCTCCCCGTTGCTCGGGTTTTAGTTCATGGGTTGCATCATGTTTGCTAAAATCTCAGTTCGTAGCTGAGTGTTAGACGTGGCTCCGCTTTGCCCGGTTTGTGGCTGAGTAATGGGCCGGGCCTAAAGTCCAACAACTTTTAGTCTGTGGGCTAGGTATACACAGCTCCTATCAGAGCCATTCAGGTAAGTATTAAAAAAATGTTTAACTCACTAATTGTGGAACTTGATTCATTGCATGCAGTAAATATTCTCACAATAAAGGACAAACCACCATGGCGGTTCCTCACAAAACTCAGGACTTGCTGGAACCTGATGGAAGGAGAAGAAATAAGCAAACACCACATCCACGGAGAAGCAACCACACTAGCTCATGAATTGGCGAAGATTTTAAGCTCGAAATCCTCAATCCTAGATCTCTATTAAAGGGAGGAAATCAAATGAGCAGTAACGGCTAATCAGATGGAACTGCCAAACTTAAGAGTACACCATCTGAATTATGAACACAACACATTTGTATGAGCTGAGTAGTGGATTGTACACCTAGCCTACTGTAAGATCGACACGAGGGGTGGAAGTCTTTACTGATAGGAATCGTGTACAAGACTACTACTTAGGAAATCCCTTGCTCAAATTTTGTAAATTAAGAAGGTTGCTCACCTAATTTTTGTAAATTAACACAACATTAGCTGTAGGTTTTAAGGTTCAAGTTCGCTTGAACTTATGCTTATATCACTTGTAAAAATGGTATTTTAATTTTATCAAAGGCCTGGGAAGCCTATGTATCTCCTCCACTTTGGTGGCTTAATTTAAAAAATAAAAATTAAATGGTGAAAAAAATTAAATAAGATAATTCAATCTATTTAAAGCAACCAAATTAGAATCAAAATATTTTTTATTAACTTAAGTGAAGTAGAATTAAATCATTTTGCTAAATGAAGAATAGTAAGATATACTCCATCCATTTATTCATTAAAAAAAATACTTCCTCCATCTAAAGAAAAATGATAGGATTGATTTTGATTCACCTTTTTATATAAGTTGACGTGACTAGGAATAATTGTGAAATGTAAGGATATTTAAAGAAAGTAGTAAGTCCAGTCTAAAACTTGTTATATTGATTGATATTAACTTTTATATATATATGAAAAATAATTTTTTGAAAATGTAACTGAAAGCTATATTAGTAAAATAGTAATTAAAATTTAGAGAAAAGTGCATTTTAACCCCATATTTTGGTCGAAAGTGTCAATATAACCATGTAAAATTGAAAAGTGCTAATCTAACCATGGAATGGGTTGACTATTTTTGTCAACGGTCAATTTGACTGGAAATATGTAAACAGATAATTTTGACCTCCTTATTTTAAAAAATAAAAAATACATAAAATGTAAAAAGTCTATTTTACCCCTATCTTCGTATTCTTCTTCTTCCTCTTCTCTTCTCCTTCTCCTTCTCCTTTTCTTCTTTTCTTCTGACCCTAGATCCCATCACACTCGAGCTTCAGCGCAACTCTCATTCCTGTCATGCTTCCTGCGAACCCTTTTGTCTCGTTCTTGTTCCTGTCGCCATGGCTCCTGGTCTTCCATTGCCGATGAATTTAATCAGGGCTTCAATTTCATTCCCTCTGGCAATGTGGAATTATTTAAGATAGTTACTCTTATATGGTTGATGAGACGTAAAATGCATGTGTTTCCTAAGGCATTTAACGTACCTAGTCTTTAGGTTATCTTTTTGTATGGTAGATTGCTAGGTTTAGTGAGTTTCATTATGAAAGGTTTAGATGACCGTTTGTGATCTTCATATCTAAATCCCTTATTAGATCTAATGGATATTATGTACTTACGAGCATCTAGATTCTATTTTGTGAGCTTATTTGTAGATCGCCCGTAAGCACTTCAGAGTAGTTTATTGAAGGCCATTCACGAGAATCGTAGAAGATAGTTGAAGATCATTCGCAAGAATGGCACTATACCGAAGGCCACGAGCTTAATTATGGTAAGAGATGGGATGCACTGAAGAAAATGAGTTAAAGTTTAGGAGGAAGTGAAGATTGGCACAGCCCGTGTACATTTACACGGCCCGTGCCAAACAATTGACTGATACAACTATGTCCCGGTGCGGACCGTGTGCTTTTACACAGCTCGTGCCTCCAGATGGTGAAGATCCGTACCTCTAGTCTGTGCCCCATAACCAATTGCGCAGCCTCGCAATCAGAAGCCAAAGATGATGACTCTAGATGGCGGCCCACTTCCTTTCGCACAGGCTGGACCACTCAGACTGCCAAAAGTGTCTCCAATCGGCGGCCCATATACCTTTGCACGGGCCTCGCACTTAGTTTGACTGAGGACACCTCTAGTCTGCACCCGTTTACTTTTGTGCGGGCCGTGTGCTATTCTATGATCATTGTCGATGTGGCTGCTAGAGTTTCTCCTTTGTTTTGGGCTTTTCTAAGGCCTATTTTCACCTACTATATAAGTATCCACTAGTCTATTAGGGTTTAATAACCTTCATTAAATTAATTCTAATTCCTAGATCTAAGAGTAGGTAGAGAGAAAAAAATGGGTTAACTCTTTTCTTCTCATTTATTATTTCTAGTTTATGCCTAAGACATTGAATCCAATCATTTGCAAACTCTCGGTGTACCGCGATAGTGTGAGCATGATAGTTTTGTAGCAACTAGAGTTGTCGTGTAGCTACTAGAGTCATTTCAACCCTAGAGTCATCCTGAGATACTGATTCCTTTGCCTCTCCAGGGCTAGGGATCTATGTTCACAGTGGAGTGCACGGGATGTATTTTCCTTACTCCTTTATCTAACGATTGCTACCTACGCAATGTTTTGTTCCTTTAAGTAGGGGTGCGTTAGCATTGGAAGTGATATTTACGGGGAAGGAATTGCGGTATCAAAAAGTACGATCGAAGCGCATTCCCTAATTACAGAGGCGATGTGGTTGCTTCATAAAGTGGAGACGAACCTTTGTGTGACAGACATTGGGAATTCCCAGTCATCTCCACGCTATGTAGAATAAACGTGGGATAGGTTTATATATCTTGTGAGTGATAAAATCTAGGATCAAAGTCATTCATCAGTCATGTTTACTCAAATATCCCCAGGGCTAGTTTAATATAGTCTGATCTCTTTGAATTGCATGA
>JAULKK010309657.1:0-12018 GCA_032355705.1 Rubia peregrina
TTAGATTGGCACAATTCATCATAAAGGTAGGGTTAGATTGGCACTTTCTGATTTTACAGGGTTATATTGGCACTTTCAGCCTAAAGGTAGGGTTATAAAATCATTTAACCCAAATTAAATTGAGATGTTCAAACCACATGACCATCATACAACATAACACATTGTTTCACAATCACCAATTCAACTAAATGAAAACCATTTCAAATAGCAATATACATGATTTCCGACATAAATTCATTATATCTACCAATTGCATAGATTTATTTTGTATTTAGAATTTATTTAGAATTGGAATATGTAGACCCCCTCCACCTTAATGCGGACTGAAAATATTAGTTTAAAATGCAATATATATTGGGACAGAGGGACTATATACACTAGGATTAGAGTTTATACAAGTTTTCGAACAACTTCGCTATTAAATCGATAAATATTTAATAAAAATTGTTCATTTATTCGTAAATAAACATGAATATAGTTTTTAGTTTAATTAATAAAATGAACATATATATACATATAAAAGTTATATATGTGAACAAATCAGATAAAAAAATAATATAAATAACAAAATAAAATTTTGTTTTAGATCATCTAATCGTTATATGAATTCATATAATTAATATAGCTAATGTGATAATTTGATTTTTCCCCATTTATTGCAACGAGGTTCCAATAGTTTTAATAATCATTTAATATATATATATAATTATAATATAATAATAAAAGATATAAATTGAGATTTTTCATAGATATTTTTCACAATTTATCCAATCAGTAGGCCGTCTAACGAAAGACTCTCTCAATATATATATATATGTTTAATTATTTGGATATTAAATAAAAAAAACACACAAAGTCTTGTTTTAGGCCGACTGAACTTTAGGCCAGGGTTTATTGTGCAATTATTAAAATTTCATTTGGGATGAGTTTTTTTATTTAAAAATGCTAATAAGTTTAGGGACCTAATGTGCAATTATAAAATACTATATATCACAAATGTATATGAATTTCCATTTTTCTTTACTCCTCCCTGATCGGAACCCTGCTGGAAACCACATCAGGCCGATGTTTACCTCTGGATTACAACCGAATTTCTAATGGTTTTCTGCTGGATGCTGCTACAGGATCTCCGGCACTGCGGTCGACGAGCTCACGACAAAGATTGATGAGCTCACAACGAAGACTGACGAGCTCATGGCGAAGATATTCGATGTTGCGATCGACAAGCTCACGATGGAGATTTTGGCTCTGCGATCGACAAGCTCCCGACAGAGATTGCGACTCTGCAATATTAGCGAGATCGTGAAAACCAGAGACATGATCTTGAAAAATTGGCAAGATCGACATCGATGTCTTTGTCTCAGAGCTCATGAATGGGTGATTAGTTGCAAAGGCATCGCGAGGGAGTTAGGGCACCAATACCTAAATGCAGCGAAAATGGTTAATTGCAGGCGACAGTGGAGCTGGGGTTTCAACGACGGAGGTGACGGTGGATAAGCCTAGCAGAAACGAGGTGACAGAGTGAGCGTGAGATCTATGCGCATCATTGAAGAAGAAGCTCGCACGTGTAGATACGCGCCGATGACGGCAGCAGAGCCGATGTCGACGGCGGACAAAACTTTTGCTTGTGAGAGGTGAGATATAATTTTGCATTTTATTTTTTCAAAGACTTGCTGAGATTTTGCATTATTTAAAATGAGTACATGTTCAGTAAAGGTTCTTTGATGTAGTTGTTAGTGCTTTAGTCTTTGAGGTTGTAGACCCTGGTTCGAAACTCCATAGACCTTATTTTATGAGAAGAATTTATATTCATGAGGTATATGCTGAGATTTATTATTATTTTATTGAGAGAAGTTCAATAATTGTTCTTTGGTGTAGTGGTTAGTAAGTGGGTTTTGAGGTTGGTGGTCTGGGTTTGAACCACACTAGGACCTTTTTTTGTGAATAATTTTTGAGGTACTGTAATTTTTTTGTTGAGATTTGTAGCTTTTTTTCCCATGTTGATATTTTTCATTTATTGGATGAGGTTTATTTGCTATGAGTTGATGTTTTGTAGTTTGTTTGGGTGATATGGATTGAATTTTGTAGAGTTAATTATTTTCTCATGTTGATGTTTTTCATTTTCCGCCTGAGGTTTAGGTGATATAAGTTGATATATGTAGTGTTTTTTCCTATGTTTTTCATTTTTCGGCTGAGGGTTTAGGTGATAAGAGTAGATGTTTGTAGTGTCTGTTTTCTCATGTTGATATTTTTCATTTTTGGGCTAATGTTTATATGATAGGAGTTGATGTTTGTACTATCTTTTTTCTCATGTGGATATTTTTCATTTTTCAGGTGAAGTTTAGGTGATATGAATTGATGATTTTAGCCTTTAGGTGATATTAATTGATGTTTTTAACTTTATCTGATATTGGTTGCCGTTTGTAGTTTTTTAAATAAAAATGATGATTTAAACTTTGTTGATGTTCTTATGATTTCTAGTTTATGATTTTTGATGTTTTTATGATTTTCAGTTGATGTTTTGTTAGTCATAGTTGACATTTTTTCAATTTTTTGTTTATTTTTTGCAGTAATTTTTTAGTCGATATTTTTTGATTTTTCGTTGATAATTTGTTGTTTGTATCTAAAGCTTATGATTTTCAGTTCGATGATCATTAGGGATGTCAATGGGGAGAGGAGGGGCGGGTACGGATTGGGGTACCTCATACCCATGTCCACCTAAAATTTTCATACCCATATTTGCCCCATCACCCATGGTGGGTACAATATTAAAACCCACCCACCGCCCTGTCACTCACTTGGGTCTCCATTCCCACTTCAAATCCTTTTTATTTACTCCATTTATATCTCAAAAAATACATAATTTTACTTTAAAATTAATAATTTTAATATTAAAAGTTCAATGCTATAACAAAAAACTTTGAAAATTTCTACTCCCCCAATACTTATAATTTTTCTTACTTCTTCTTTTGTGACGATTCATTAATAATTTTAAATTTTCAATATCTTACCTTACATATCATCAAAAATATTTAAAAAATAATATTTTATAATATTACAATCAATGTAGTAGTAAAATATCACCTGGAAATATTCACATTTATATATCTATAAAAAAATATAATCTAATCAGTATCAATTTTATTGATAAATAATGAATTAAGATATACATGGATGCATAAATCATACCGTACCCCCTTAGGTACTGTGATTATTGTACCCCTTGCATGTATGGTTTCAATTCAAAATACGTGATGATATATATCCTAAAATAACTCCTAAAATAATGGGAACTAAATAACTATTTTACTACTACTGTTATTACTGGGGGATACGGTAAGTCAGTTTGGATATGCTGTGCCGAAACCCCCTATGGCGATCCCGAAATGCTGTGTTTTGATTAATTAACCAAAGCCCATATCTCTTCCTTAATTAACAAGCTCAGAGCCGAGTCGAGCCGAGATTATCTTATTCCCTGCTTTCTTTTTCCTCATTTCGATTTCTCATTACCTAATTCGAACACGAAGCCACTGGATCTACTGTGCTGAAACCCCTATTTTGGACAGTTTGAAGTTCTAGAGTTCATGATAGCCTCTCTTTCTTGCACCGATGGTTGCGACTTAGGGACTTAGGGACTCTATCTCCTCCTTGCAAATTCTACCAAGGTTTCATGGCCTGGGAAAATATATGGTCTTATATTTTCTTCTATTTGGACTTGAATGTTGTTCAGTTTTAGTAGCATCATTAGCAAATGGGATTTCAATGTTTCACTCTGTTGGTGTCTTCTCAAATTCCAAACAATTGAGGAATTCAAGAGCCTGTAACGGTGAGGAATTATAAGCCCGATTAATGTCCTATTCAAGAGTCCGCGTTAATGACGAACAATTGAAGAACTGCACTTGAACTCTATAAATAGAGGGATAATTAGAGTTGATTGGTGTGATTCATAAGACATTTGTTCTAGTATAGAATTCACCTTTCCGAGTCCATATTCTGTAAACCCATTGTGGTAGGTAGCTAGATATTCGTGGACCACGCTAAAAACCTTGTTTCCTTTTTTATGTTTTCTTTTGTTAACTTGATTATGCGCAAGGGGTTTAATTTTCCCAACAAGTTTTACCAGAGCCAATGGTTTAAGCTTCCATTTCAAGATGAGGAGAAAAAGAAATTCTGGTGGCGTCGTACATGTTCAAAGTGGACAATCTGTATTGATCTTGGTGGTGGACATCTGCATGATTGGTAATTTTGGTCTTGCCAATATCAATATGTTTTCGGTGATCAATTAGTCTATGTGGATGTAGCCAACTTGTTTGTTTTGTTTTTTTTATTCCAGTACCTTGGGGTTTAGTTTCATTTTTTTGGTGATTATGCCAAGTTTTCGTTTGAAAATTCTTTTCAAAATCTATAGCCAAAGGGTTACTTCATGTGACCATAATCAACAAAGAAGATGCAATATGGAAAATCATGTTATGTTGTTGTTGCATCAGTTGGAGTTTGCAAGTCTTTTATCCTAACAAGTTCTTTCCGGATTGAGCTTTTTCTGTTTAATAAATTCATTTCTTGGTTTTACTTATTCTGGTTGGTGGTATTCGAATACTTCTAGTACGTTTGTCTGGCACTTCTGGTACATCTGACATGAACACCGTGCATCTGGTACATCTAATACTGTTACAGTGCATATGGCACAATCAACGTGCATTTGCATCTGGAATATCCATATGTCCACATTTGGCTAAAAGATTCAAGTCAAGAGGGACTATTTTGAATCTTATTATGTTTTTGCTCTCATGTGCTGTATTTTGGATTTTGAGTCGAAGGGGAATTGTTGGTGTCTCCTCAAATTCCAATCAGTTGAGAAATTCAAGAGCCTGTAACGGTGAGGAATTCATGAGCCTAGTTAATGTCTTATTCAAGAGTCTGCGTTAATGGCGAGCAATTAAAGAGCTGCACTTGAACTCTATAAATTGAGCTATAAATAGAGGGATAGTTAGAGTTGATAGTTTTACTTCTTAATAAGCTTAAGTACTAAATCTGTGATAAAAATAGAGACACCCGTTATCACAAAACCTATGATTCAAACAACTGTATACCTAAGGTCCTAAATACAATTATCACTCAAAATAGTCGCAAATCGATCAACACAGAACCGATCATAATACTGCTCCAAATAATTGTAACTGATGTTCACACTACTACCTTCTCACCCTTCTAATATCTTCTATAAGCATAAAACATAATAAATTCCAATCAAACTCAAAAAAAAACCAAGTTCAGAGAATTTAGATTAATCTTTCTAGAGAAGAACGCACGAAAAAATGATGATAAGATAAGATTTCTCGATGAACTGACTACAATAGCGTTGCACGGTGAATTAATGAGGATAAGATTACCATATCAAATCTGTATACTAGCAACGAAACAACTAACAAACACGATTATTACAAGTCGAATTTAGTAATGAAGATTTATATATGTTGCTGTGAGTAACTATTCTAGCAAGTTAAATTGAGAGGATCAAGGCGACAGTGGTGTTGGAATTTTGGGATAAAGAAAATGAGTTGGGAAGATGACGACGATCGGCTCACCTCAGCTCAGTTTCCTTAATTAAAGAAAGGTGGGGCTGAAAAAAATCCTGAAGGATTTCCAACAAAGCTAAAAAAAAATTGAACCGAGATATCAGGAAGAAGAGATGGAAAACAGCAACCGTTTTTAACTTAAAAAATTATATGTGTTGATTAACTTAAAAACATGCTTTATACATGAATTCTATTTCAAGCTAATCAGCTAATCACCTCCTATTCACAATGATCTAACTATATTTACAACTTGCTAAACTAATCGACAAATCAGTTAACCAACTAACTAACTACTGATTACAAGATGAAAACTCAGCTCCAACTTACACCTTCAGCTGTTTCTTTTAACTTTAAATTTCATATGGAAATTTTTAGATAAAGATCAGTAGCAACCAAAGATCACATTAGTAGTAGCTCAGTAGCAGCTCCATCAACATTCCTTCACCCTCCATTCAAGATGAGGCATTTTGTGAAGCCCAAAATCCCATATTAGAAAGAAGATGGCTGCTGAAACTGGAGAAAGTAACTTTTTAAATCCATCAACAAGTTGATCATGAGAATACACATGAAGAGGATCAATAAAACCATCATTATGTGCATCCCTTACATAATGACGGTCTATTTCTATATGTTTGTTACGCTCATGAATTACTAGATTCTGAGTGATGTGAAGAGAAGCTATATTATCACATTTCAAAGGGATTGGAAGAGGGATCAAAATATACAAATAAGAGAGCAGATATGTAATCCATTTGAGCTCAGAAACAGTCATAGACATTGCCATGTACTCATATTCTGCAGATGGTTTGCTCACTGTATTATGCTTCTTCAATTTCCATGAAATATGAGACAAGCCAAGAAACACACAATATCCAGTAACAGACCTGCATGTTATCTTGCAAGTATTCGAATCTGTATCACAATAGGCTGATATAATAGGAGAAATATGAGTTGGGAAAAAAATAAGTCATGAGATGGACAACCTTTTAAGTATTTAATAATCTGGATGGCATCTTTCCAGTGATGTTATGATGTTTTTGAAAAAACTGCTAAGCTGATGCACATAAAAAGTAATGTCAAACCTGGTAAAGGACAAATACAATAATCTCCCAATTAATCTTATATATGGCCCAAGATCAGTAAACAATGGAGCACTCTTATCTTCAACTTTCCATGAGGCTGGGAGAGGAGTAGACACACCTGTGCATTCAGTTAAATGTAAATCAGCAATAATGTCAGTAATATACTTGTTTTTATTCAGAAAAATCCTATTTATAGGCTAATCAACTAATCACCTCCTATTCACAATGATCAACTGTATTTACAACTTTCTTAACTAATCAATAAATCAGTTAAACAACTAACCAACTATGATTACAAGATGAAAACGCAGCTCTAACTTGCATCTTCAGATATTTCTTATAGCTTCGAGATTCATCTGGAAACTTCTAGATGAAGATCAGTAGAAATCGAAGATCATATCAATATTAGCTCAATAACAGCTCTATCAACATTCCTTCAGTGGCTTTTTGGTAAATAAAGTGAAACGATGATGTTTCGAAAGTTGGCATATGGTTAGCAATGGGGGTTTCCGCACAGTAGATTCAAACTAGTAAGGATTTTAGGAACCTCAATCAATAGAAAAAAGGGTAAAATGCATTCATTCATACCCCTCAGTTTCTTGGTTAGAGCACATATACCCTCAATTTTTCAAAAGTGCACATATACCCTTGGATTAGCTGTGACATAAAAACTCATACCCCTCCTGCCTGAGTACGACATTGACCTATTATTTTTCGATGTAGGCCAATATTGAAATTGCCAAAATAACCTCCACTTCATTTTTGAAATGCTAAGGACCATTTTACCCTCCACTGAAATAGGGGTCACTCTTCATCAACATCGATATAAAAATGTCTTGTCAAGGACTATGCATTTGCTGAGAAGATCAAGGACGATGGCCGTCTGTTTTCTTTATTTCGGGCATGTATGGAAAATTGTTATTCGGCTTATGATACTGGCAAGAAAAAGGAGGATGGTGCAACGTAAATTGATCACCCGGAGTTCGGCCTCGTGAAATAAGTCTTTTGGTACAACTAGTGTGCTTATTCAAAGGAGGGACGAGGTTAATAATTCACCTTCCTGGTGGTGCTAGCGGTCCAACTAGTAGCAAGGTTGTTTAATTTCTAGCTTTAGGTTTTGGTTAACTATTATTGTAGCATAAGTATTGAAAAAGTACTTTAATGAAATTTTGCATTTTCTGACGTTTTGTTATGTTGCTATTGTGACTTTTAGGAATGTATCCTTAATGATAGTATCTTTTATGTGTTTCAGCGAGTGGTAGTTGAAGTTGTTTGTCGAAAAACACTAACTTGGCTATGCGCAGAGCATCACCGTTGTTTGATGTTAGCGAATATATTTTGAAGGAGCTAGTATTTGATGATGGTATGATGACTCCTGTGGGTGATGAGTGTGTGAAATTGGCAACTAGAAAGTTGATGTGGCTTCGTTATTCGAGCCTTCTAATCGATGTGGTTCTAGAAGGGCTAGCACGTCAGGCGATCATCTTGGCTGATGTGGAGTTGGATAGTCTAAAACAATAATGTAACTTTTTCAAGCGTGTATTTCCTTCTTTTTCTTAATAAGGCATCTTGTGTTCATAATGGATGGTTAGTGCTTTAGTAGGAAATTGGTGGATTATCTTTGTGAATTTTGGGTATTGGTAATGCTTTATGTGATTTTGTTTTATTCTAATGGAGTTATAGTGTTTCTTACATCTAAGTTCATAAGATGTATAATTACTTAAAGTGTGGAGTCGTATAGGTGGTGTATCAAGAACCTCGGGAAAGCGAGCGTGGCTGAGGTGATGTTGGGTTGAAGGGGGCTAAGGAAATATTATGAAACTTTTGTTTTAGTCATTATTCTAAAAGGAAGTGCTTTAATGTATAAATTCCCCGAGTTTGTAAAAAGGTAGGTATATGTGAGAGGGATGTAATATGGTAATCAACACTTTCTTTATATGTTTTTGTTGTGGGAATAGGTTGTTGCAGTGAAATACATGATTATCTTCCACTTGTCTCGCTGTGCAGGTAATTTTCCGATCATGTGCGAAGTCATGAATAATTACCCTACTTTTGCCGCAAGGTGTCACTGAACTATCTCGATGTTCCACTTTGGCCACTGATTTTTTATTATCAATTTTGACCATCAAACTAGTTTGTGAGAAAAGTCAACCTCTTCCATTAAGTTAGTTAAATTTTGTCCAAGTGCAATTCAAGTGTTACAAGAAAATTTCAATATTTATTTGTCAGATTAAATCACTATATTAACTGGTTATCACTTCGTCACTGCTAAGGGAGTCCACCATAACCGAATACACCATCCCACCATTATTTTAACCTATAGAAGAACGAGGTGATGATGCCATAAATTTTTAAGGGATAAATACATTCATAACCCTAACTTTAGGTTAAAAGTGTCAATGTAACCCTGCAATCTTAGAAAGTGCTAATTTAACCTTAACTAATTATTGTATGTACTAATTTAACACTAACTTAAAAAAAAGTGTCGATATAACAAAACTCCCAAAATCGGCATTGACCAAATGAATTCACACATGACCAAAACATGAAATGACAAAAGTATCCCTAATCAAAACATTCATTTTCTCCTCCACTGTTGGCTTCCACTAACTTCTTTTGTTGCCAACGATCGCCATCTCCAATTGACATTTTCCTACCGCTCTTGAGATCTTCATTTGGACCAAAATTGGTTGATAGTTGAAACTTGACATAGTATTTCAATCAATAATGACGTAGTACTCTCTTAGGCTATATTTCAAAATTTTCACAACCGTGTGCGGCAGCGACGATGGTGGAGGGACGACTGAGCGGCACCACCACCACCAGTTCCCTTCCCCCCTCCTGCAACCACCTATTGCTCTCCTCCTCCTTTTCCACTGCATCACCACCACAACCCCACTGTCGTACCCCACCCATCCCCCAACCATCAATTGCCCTCCCCCTCCTACCCTTCTCCACCGCAGCACCACTACAGCGCCCTCACATCCCCTCCATTGCAGAACCACCACAACCCCTCCCTCATCCCCTCCCGCCCCGCAACCACCTACTGCCCTCCTCCTTTTTTGGGTGAGCTTCGTTCTTCTCTGTTGTACGATTCACCTCTCCACTCAGTGGTCTGCCAGGGGAACTTGACAAAGACCCACCGGCCACCACGCGTTGAGCTCAGCACCAAGAGCATCAAATCTCACCGGTACAACTGTTGAGTCGGGTCAGACTTCAAATCCGTTGCAGGCGTCACATATGTCCATCATTTATCACTCTTCTGCATTTAACCTTTGTGAAAACAACATGTTTATCTCTAGAAATTAATTACTCTAGACTGGGTTGAATGAGAAAACCTTGTTTCGTTTTTTCCTTGGAGCGAGTTGAACGAGAAAGAAATGGATAATGTTTAACGGGGAAGAAAGGGTTTTCCTCTTTTTCCTTTTTTAAGGCAAGGAAAAATCATCTTTTCATTGGAATCCGGCCACATAAATTTTGACTAAAAAGTCAGCAGAGTCAAATGTTATTTTGGCACTTTCTGAAATTGCAGGGTTCTATCACTTTTGGACTAAAGTAGGGGTCATTTTAGCACTTAACTCATCCTTTTAAAAATAAATTCCAGTCACTATTAATGAGCTATATTATTAATTATATAACTTTTAAATCTATTGTGTAAAATTGAAATGTTCACTCTAATTAAATAACATGACTAGTTTTGAATACTAGGGTAGTGTTTGATTTTTGAGTTTGGAAATGAGTGAATGGAAAGATTAAAATGATTGTTTAATTAGGGATTTTGAAAACGAATACTTACAATTAAAACCTGCACTTTAGTAATGGTCCTATAGGATCAAACACACTTAAGACCGTGAGTTTCATCATTTAATTCCTAAGATTTTCATTCTCTAACTAAACCCATAATAATATTCACTTAAAACCTTTATCCCAAATGGCAAGTAAGTGGTTGCTTGGTGACATTTGGGGAATGAGACTTCCTTACAAAATAAAGAAGGAGGTGGATAACTTGTTTTCATTGAAAAGCAATAGGATGGAGATTGACACTCTAAACTTCATAGCAAGAACTTGATTACCTAACTATAAATATAATTCTTTATAGAAAATTATTTCCACATTGCTAAAGCAAACAACTTTCAAAATTTCAACTCCCCCAATCCTTACATTTGTCTTACTTTTTTTTAAAACAATTGATTAATGATTTTAAACTTTCAATATGTTACCTTACGTAAAATTAAAAATAAATAGTTTTAAAATATACGTATATTACAATCAATGTAGTAGTAAGATCTTACCTGACACACAAAAATGGCTCCGTTATCAGAAAAATACACTTACATCTCCCTTATTGCAGGATTTACCTCTAGACATATCTACATTCAGCAGCAGGCAGAGCTTACGGACAAGAGGACAAAATGATATGGATTCCTAACTGGCAGGATATTTTCTCCTTTAAATCAGCTTATAATATTGTTACGAGAAAGAAAAAAAATTCAAGCTCATTGAAACATGTCTGGCATCATAGAATTCCAAATAAAATATCTGTATTCATGTGGAAATTGGTGAATGCTATCTTACCTTTTTATGATTTGCTGGTGAGAATAAGATTTCTACTTCCATCTAAATGTTGTATATGCTCTAATGATGTGGACTCATTTCTTCAACGACTGTAGTTTTCCTCTCTGTTTTTGGAATACTATGCATGTTTAGCAAGTAATCCCTATTCAGGAGCTTAGCTTAATTTGGGATAGATTATCCCTTTCTTGGACCACAAAAGGATTAACACCCTTGCATACTCGGTTATTTCAAATGACTCCTTACATTTGATGGGAAATATGGAAATGTAAAAATAACTTTATATTTGAAGGATTAAAACCGCATACCGATCAAGTTATTAACCCGGTGAAAAATGACTTGTTTTTTCCCTTTTTTGCTACCAACTTTCTCTAATAACTTGCATGATAAACAAGACACTACTTGGGAATCACCCCTAACGTAAAGCATAATCCCAAACCTAAAATCACCAAAATGTCTTGGACTAAACCACAAAATGGAATCAAGATAAATGTGGACGCATCATGGAACCACTTATCTTTAAGTTGTGGTATTGGGCTGATTGCTAAAGATAAAAAGGGTGATTTGGTAGGAGCTAAAGGGCTATCTTAAACTGTTTCTACCAGCCTATATGTAGAAATCCTTGCTATTGAATATGGTATTCAGTTTGCTAGATCTTTAGGATTCTATGAATTCATCATTCAAACTGGTTGTGTGAATGCCAAAAACTCCGTTCTTATTCTGGATAAGGCACCTTGGAAATTGTATGATCTATCTTTTTCAGCTTTGCTGTCTATCTGGTGTTACAA
>JAULKK010309667.1:0-12018 GCA_032355705.1 Rubia peregrina
ATGGTTATCTAAACCCCTTATGATGTAAACATACCTAAATCTAGAAATCTTCCAACAAAAAGATAACAAAAGAGATGCTAAATGCCTCAGAAAATACATGCATTTGACGTCACATCAAGTAGCAATAGTGCACCAACATGAAAATAGACTCGAGGTACGGTCCCTGTCGATCGTGCTGGCACGGGGCGTTAGCTCTAGAACAAGCAGTTCTGCCTCATGCTAGTACGATCTGTGCCATCTGGGGCTACCCGTCAGCTGGGTCTTTGTTTTCCCTTTCTGATCCGTGTCCTGCATCATTTGGCGCGCTCCGTTGGATGGAACCTCCATTTACTCTGTAGCTCGGTGCACCCCACGTTATTCTTCACACCCTATGGGCTGGTCTTGGCAATTAGGGCGCGGAATGGTGTAGGCCATGTAAAATAAAACCGTGCTCCCATATTTAGCAGATTTTTGGAGTTAGAAAATGACCCCTCGTGCTGGAATTTTACAAGTCCCGTGTCAGGTGGCATGGGATGTTCCAAGCCTCCCTGAAATAGGCTGTCACTCTTGGTGCGGGACATGCTAGCTTTTGGCTCGTGGCGGGCTTGTGCGGTTCACGTCGACCATGGCTGGTTTGCTTGGCTAACTGTATTCTCCTACGGGTGAACCGTTGGTCCGATTAGGGAATTCCTATAATCGATTTAATAGATGTCAAGAAGAAAATCCAATGGTGATTCTCTCAAGTGCTGATTCTTCTCAGATTTTTCCCAGAAGTTCATGCAACCTCGAAAAACGATCCCTCCATTTCTTCGTTGGCCTTCTTGAACTTCGAATCCACATTCCTTGGTTCCAATTCCATCTACTACAATGCTTTGTAGTCCTTGGCCTTTAATATCTTTCATTCTTACGAATGGGCTTCAAATATCTACTACCACCCTCGTGGATGACCTTCTACAAAAGAAAATTAAAAAAGTACTCACGACCAACCTACTAATGATTAAAGAGGAAGATCTAGGTGCCAAATACAAAGTATCCATTAGCTTCAATTAAGTCTACAAAATGTGAGATTTAGACAAGAAAACCAATAATGACCGTCTAAACCCTTTTTCGTGCGAACCTAACTAAAACTAGCAATCAACTAAATAAAAGATGATAATGAATGTGTTTAATGGATCCGTTAATGCATGCATAAGGGAGTTCATCACTGGCTATCCCTTTATCCATGGGAAACTTCATCATCAAAGGATAAGGAGAACATACAGCTCAAGCTTGGTATATCCATGGTCTTCAAAGGATAACATTGTAAGGTGAGTATGAAAAAATGACCGCAAAATTAAAGTCTATTATCACCCCTTATCTCCATCAGCTATTCCCACCGACAAAGTGATCTCTCCCAAAAGAAATATATTTTTACCCTTAAAAATAGACCATGGATAGTAGATTTTTTCAAATTGTTGCGATCTATGTTCAGCTGATCAAAGCATTTTGCAAAAATTACCTCGACAGTAATTCCATCATCAATGAACTCTCTCTTCACCACCGAGTTTCCAATGATGGTCGAGACCACCATAGGGTTTGTATGTGAAGTCTGATTCGGAATCACATCTGCATCTAAAAATGTTATCGTCTCGTCTAATCTAAATCTCTTATGTCGTGGCTCCCCAGTAGAGATGTGGCATGAATCAACTTTCATAACCGTATTCGAAGACCTCTCTCCCACATTAACGTTAATTACATTAATCACCCTATTTATTACCTCCTTATCCCCATTTATATTCTCTTGATTCCCAACCAGTTGATCACGAGGTCACTCCTCTCACCTTTCCTGACCTTGATCTCAAGGTTCTATATATGCTTTTCTATCAGTATTGTCCCTATTATTCTGATAGTTTCTCGAGTATCGCTTCCAAGCCATATGTTTATTCTTTAGACTTGAGGGTTCCATACAATCTCCACGTTGAGGTCTGAGCCTTAAAGTCGACATTCCCTTGTACATATTTCAATCTCCAAGCTGAGATGGCTACAATCATTCATATCTTAACCATAATCTTTTTGGTGGTCACAATTCATGTTCGTAGCTTATCTCGCTGCCATTGAATTGACCGCATCCCTCAGAGGCGGAGGTGATCGAAACCCACCTGAATGTATACATAGATTATTTTTCGAAGATCTACTCAAGGGTGTATATCTCTTGTATTGTTGATTTCTAGGTTTATTTGGGTTTACATCAAACCGAGTTTCGATAGTCTTTGTTGGTTTTCTTGAATAAATTCTTCGTTTTGTAGATTTATTTAGACCTAATGGATGCTATGTCCTTGGAAGCATGTAGATCCTATTTTGTGAGCTTCATTGTAGATCGATCGTAAGCACTTCGGAGTAGAAGGTCATTCGCAAGAATGCTAGTAGATATTTATAGGCCATTCGAAAGGATGGTAGTAGACTGAAGGCCATGCACTTAATCGTGGTAGTAAATGGAAATGTTCCAAAGAGAAGAAATATTTAGGAACTCAGCACAAGAGCATTTTTATTTATCAAAAACCTTGAAGTGCAAGTTTGTCAACTTGCTACTTTGGTGAGCCAACTTGAGGCTAGAGAAGCCGGTAAGCCAACGTCACACCGCTACTCGTTTTGTTTATGCTAATCACAAAGGTTTATGTGGATCAATTATTTTCCAAAGTGCTCTTAGAAGAGCTACTTGCTACATAGAAACAACTAAGAATCATGAGTATTATCTAATTCCCCTCCCCACACTTAAATCTTTCATTATCCTCATTGAATATAAACAATCTAGAACATATGTCAAGGGAAGGAAATAGGAGAGAAATTATGAAAAATGATCACTACAATGTACCTTTAGGTACAATCATGGAATTTAATGAACAAATTACCATCACCACAAGCAAGTTCATTCACAACCCCTATCATACACTACAAATAAAATAAAGAATTGGATCACATTGGAGAGTTACCTCTTAGGTTTAAAGTTGTGTGTTTCATGGGTTTAGAGGGTAAATAGGTTTAGGCAGTATTTTGGGGGGTTTTAGGGAAGAGATGGTGATTTCGATGTAGGAGGGTGTGTGAGCTGCATGGGTCGTGTACATCTACATGCCCAATGAATTTGGGGTTTGGTTTACCTCCTTGTCCATCATTTTGAGCTTCATAAACCATGTACGTCTATATGGTCTGATATTTGGACTCCTCCTAACCCCATTTGCTCGCTTTACTCCAAAAACCATATGCTTCCTACAAAACAAACATGCACACCAAGTGTAATAGTGTTCCACAACCAAAAACTAAAATAGAAAAACACACCAAAAACAATAAATATCTACAACACAATTCAATGGGACATCTTTTCCTCCCCCCACGCTTACAACACATATATTCCTCAAATAAAAAACATGATATGAAAGGGAAAGGAGTTAAACCAAATGATAGGAAATCATAACTTCCCAATGCATTGTTCTCCCCTAAATATCCTCAAATATACCCCAACATGCATCTCAAATTAAGCCACTAAAAATCCACACTAAACAAGTATCAATCAACATCCAGACAAAGAAACAGCTAGTGTGCCTGATGTGCTCCTTTATGCATGTGTTACCCAATGCATTCGACACGTTTGTTAGTATATTTTTGTTTGATGGATTTATAGTTTTAGTTAGGCTTACACGACAAAGGGTTTAGATGACCATTATTGGTTTTCTAATCTAAATCCCGAGTCTTGTAGACGTACTTGAATCTAATGGACACTTTGTATTCACAGGCACCTAGATTTTCCTTTATGAGCTTACTAGTAGATTTTTCGTGAGTATTTTGACTTTATTTTGTTTAATGCCATCCACGAGGGCTGTAGAAGATATTTGAACACCATTCACAAGAATGGTAGAAGATATTTGAAGGTCATTCGCAAGGATAGTAGTAGGCAGAAGGTCGCAGACCAAAATGTGTGGTAGTAGATGGATGATGTGCACCTTTATGCATGTGCTAACCAATGCATTTAGCACACTTATTATAATTTTTTCTAGGGTTGATTGTTATTTTTACTTAGGTTTATATGAAGAAGGATTTAGATGACCATTATTGGTTTTCTTATTTGAATCCCGAGTTTTATAGACTTAATTGAAGCTAATGGACACATTGTATTCACGAGCACCCTAGATTCTCCTTTGTGATTTTACAAATAGGTTGCTAATGAGTATTTTTCATCAACATTTTATAGAAGGTCATCCACGAGTGTGGTAGAAGATATTTGAAGGTCATTCACAAGGATGGTAGAAGATATCGAAGGCCATTCGCGAGGATGGTAGTAGATTGAAGACCACAAACTCCAAAGCGTGTTAATAGATGGAATTAAGCACATGAAAGGTAGATTTGAAGTTCAAGAAGGTCAAGAATGGAAGATGGTGCTAAATGGCCAAACTAGTCGGTCGACCGACTGGCCAGTACGAGACTTTACACGAGCCATCACCAGCCATGTACGATCCGTGCAATATGGCTAGCACGGCCCGTGCAAATTTACATAGAACAACCCTTACACAAGCCGTGCACATCCGTGCAGGCCGCAACACCAATGCTCCAATATCACTCCCAAATTTCTAAGTATGGATGCAGACTATTTCATTTTACAAGGTCTGCGCAGTTCCAAGTTCCAAAAGCAAAGAACAGCCCACGAAAATAGCATAGCTCGTGCCATTTTACTGAGTAAAAATTCCTTCTAGCCACCACGGCATGCCAAATGACACAGGGCACGCAAATAAGAAGTTCTGGACCAAGCACCAGCCCACGACCCATGTTGGTCCGTGCGTCCTACTAGGCATGAAGCCACACAGTCCGTGTCAGATTATACGGCCTGCGCCAGCACGAGGTTGCACAGGACATGCTATGCCGCACGCCGTTTGCATCACAACCCTACACAGACGGTTCCATTTCCCACTTGTCTTGCAAATTATAGCTGCTAGGATGTCTAGGCCATATTTGGGCCTTTTTCAAGGCCTAATCCCCTATTACTATATATGGACCTATGTCTACCAGGGTTTAATTTTATGCTCATATTTAGACTTCAAGAGTAAGTTAGAGAGATAAAATTATCTTCTTTCTCTCTAGGTTCCTTTTCTTTCTTCTCTTTATTTATCGTTTGCCCAAAAGTGTTAAATCCAACGAAATACTTGGGTTCAATGCTTAGGGATTAGTTAATTTACTTGGAGATTGTGTTAGTATTCATGAATTAATGTTTGTTTTGTGAGATTCCCCAGATGTGCCAATTTCTATGTATTTGTGATTATTATGTTGGCTTGATCTTCATGTTCTTGTTAATTGCATAATTATTACACTAATATTCACACACACCATAGTCTACTTTCATGTTGGTGCAACTATTGATACCTCCCGAGAAAGGAAACCTAGATATGCATATGGTAATGATAGTCCGGAACCATGTGGGTGTGTGCATGTGGGTTGCTGAGTCAACATTACGACTGACCATACACTAGTAAGCTGGTGAATCGGTCCAAATGGTTATAGGTAGAGATAGCTGAGTAGAACTATGGTTTTCTTTGCAACCCTAGAGCCATCAACAAGGTATTTCACCCCCTTTACCTTTTTAGGCCTAGTGCCCGGGATATAATAGTATGGAGAAGATTCAAATCTGCACAGCAGGCATGACCATTGTTGCACTCCCCTAATTACTAAGGCGATGTCGATAGAAGATTACATGCACACCCTACGTGAAAGGTATGAGGAAGTGTTGATCATCGACCACACTACATGTCACAAACACTAGAATAGGTTTATAGTTCTTGTATTTGATGGAATCGAGGATCGAAACAACATTAATCATGTTATGAAAATACTCCCAAGTGTTAGTTTATATAGTTTATTCTCTATTGACTTGCATGCTAGTAGTTGTTAGTAATCTCCCCCCCCCAATGTTTGTTTTACCAACACTGATTACTCCAGACATGCTATCGGATTGATGACCCGATTGCGACTGTGTGTACTTGACTCTTAGATTCCTAACTTCTCCGTAGACGACCTCGGTACTTATCACTATCTACCAATTTTGGTGGCATAGTCATTGGAATGAGAGTAACAATAAAATTCTCTATTTTTTTTACCAAACTTAGCCTCCTCTAGGGTTAATTTGGTTGGTCTCCCATGGCTCCTTATAACGACCCTGGGAGGGAGCGGGTCAAATTTTGGCACCGCTGCCACGGATGTTAGTTTAAAAGTGCAAATGTTAAGTTGCATAGCGTTTTAGTTGAGTAGTTAGTTTTTTTTATAAAAAATGTTTGTTGGTGTTTGTTGTTAAGCCTTAGTGATAGTTATATGTGTTCTTCTAATCCTTTTACTAGTGTTTCTTCTAGCTGGGTATTGTTTGGTTCCTAGTTTATGGTACATACCCGCACCACGAACCTAGGAACTTTACACTATCTAACAGAGTACGCAGGTAGTCGAAGAAGAAAGAGGAGGAGAACTAAAGTGGGGGTTCCACAAGAACCAGCTTTTGTAGTTGAAGAACAGCTGGAGATGTCAGAAGATAATCGCACTCTTAGGGAGTTGATGACTCCTAACTTAGAGAATCAACCCTATGTATTGCCTTCCCACCCAACGTAACATGTGAACTCAAGAGAGGTATGATCCAGTGTTAGCCAACTATCTATTAAATGGCCGATAAAGACCCAAATAAGAATTTATCAGAGTTTAATCTATTTTGTACCAACATGAAGCCATTGGGAGTCTCCGTGGAGGACTACACTTTGAGGTCGTTTCCCTTCTCACTTTAGGACACGACCAAGCATTGGTTGCACTACCTTTCACCCGGTTGCATCACCTCCTAGATGGACATGAAGCACAGATTTCTCGAGAAATACTTCCTAGCTTCAAAATATGCGGGGTTGAAGAAGCAGCTCTCCAATATCTATCAGTTTGCTAATGAATCTCTCTACAAGTATTGGGAAGGATTCAAGAGGCTATTAGCAAGCTATGCATGTCATCCGTTCAAGGATGGGGTTTGGTTTACTATTTATTTGAGGGATTGTGTGATAATGACATGCAAATGGTGAATTTCATGTGCAACATTTGAATCACCAACAGAAGCTCGAGGGATGCAGTGGCACTCTTTGAAGAAATGACCAATGGGACGATGAAATTTGATACAAGATCTTGAGTGAAAACCATGGACGAGTCGTCTCATTCCCCTAAGTTAGAGGAGCAAGTCCAAGCTCTTTCTTCTATGATAAAGGAGCTTATGAAAAGGAAGGTTTAGCAAGTCAAGATTTGTGCCATTTATAGTCTCGATTATCACACCAACGTTTGTCCAGAAGTGGTGGAAGACTTGGAGGAAGTGAAGGCATCGGACTTCAATGGTGGAAATAGGAAACAATTCAGTATGGGTAAACAACAAGGGTTCTGTGGGAATAAAGGAGGTGAAAGGCAAGACCCCTACGCGAATACCTTCAACTCTAGGTACCGCGATCACCCCAACTTCCATTGGCGTGAGGAGAATCAAGTTCAAGGGTAAAAATGAGGCGGGAAAGCTCTACCCCAACCCTCCCCAAGGGGAGAAGGGTCTTCCAAAAACAACGCCTCGCTTTACAAGTTAGATCAAGAAGAGATCTTAGAAACAATTTATCAATTGGGTAAGAAGTAAGATGCCTTTGGAAAACTCACCACCTCGGTGAGCCGACTTGAGGCCAAAGAGTCCGGCAAGCTTCCTTCCTAACCGGAGATCTATCCGAGGAATGTGAGCGCTTAGGGATGAAGCTGCGTGAGCCTGAAAAGCAAATATTGAAAGAAGAAGACTTGGTCATAGAGATCAACAAAACCAATTTAGAGGAGAATAATTTGGTTGTAGAGGAGGATCCCGTTAAGGAACTTCAAACACACGAGGGGAACCCTCGAGAGGGTTAATCTTCCACCACCTTTCCCTATTGCACTTAGGGGAAGGCCGAAGGTGCAAACCACCGATAAGCACATTCGTAAGATCTTTGATAAGGTTGAGGTTAGCATTACACTTTTATACTTGATTGAGCATGTGTCTTCTTGTGCTAAATTCTTGAAAGTTGGATGCACTAAAAAGAGGAACAAACCACTTAGGGAGTCAGGAAAATTGTCAATATGGGGAGTGGCTACTCTTGATCATATAAATTTTCCTAAGAAGTGTGATGATCCCGACATGTTTTCAATTCCTATTTCATTAGGTGTTAAATAGGTGAAAAATGCTATGATTTATCTAGGATCATCTATCAATGTTATCACTTCTTGCCTATATAAGACCCTAGATATAGGCAAACTTAAGGAAACTAAGGTAATTGTCCAATTAGCCGGTAACTCCCAAGCTAGCCATCAAGGTTTTGTTAAGGATGTAATGGTTAATGTAGGCAGTTTAGTGTTTCCGATGGATTTCTATGATCTTGATGTAGCCCACAATGGTGGTGCACCCTCAATTTTACTGGGTAACCCTTTTCTTAAAATGCTAAGAACAAAGATAAACGTTCATTTGGGAACACTAACCCTAGAGGATGACATTGATAAGGTTGGATTCGATATTTATAAATCTAAGCATAATTCACCTAATACCTCTCTTGTGTGTAAAGGCATAAACTTTTGTGAAGAACTAGCTCAACATAAGAACTCTTGCATGATAGATAATATGATTGCCTTGATGAAGCTCTTGATGATAATTATGAAGATAGCCTAGTGGATGAGAATTTTGATGACTATGCGAGTTATGAAAGAAATCCTACCTTGTGCTTCAATTCTGATGATCATGTCGATGAGACTTTTTCTTTGCATGATGTCAGTGATGAATTGTCTATCTTGGATTGATTTTCTATGCTCACTATCATACATCGGTTGGTGGAGAGTAGAGAGGACGTAAAAAAATCCGTGACCACCTCCTAATCCAAAGGAAATGGCTAAGGACTCGACATTGGCTAGGAATGGATATTCACTCTTCTTGGCGAGCAAATCACTTAAAATTAAGGATGGCACCTTGTGGAGACCTCTTCACAAAAATGTCATCATGGATGGATTTTCCGATGGAGACTCCGGAGGCTCAATGGTAGGTTCTTCATAATTAAAATACATGAATATATAAGTCATGAGAACGACAATAAAAATACGCGTTCTTTCATTCTTTGCTTTTGATATCTTTTAGTAAATAGATTTTGCATGTTTTTGTGTGTGACAAAGGATCTTGGGATGAAACTCTCATTGATTGAAAAATTTTGAGTCCAAATATTGGGCTTTTTGGGTGTAATAAATAGGATTTGTTGGGTGAATTTTTTTTTTGGAAAAAGGGAAGGAACTAGGGGAAAATGGGTTCCATTCATATGAAGGGCCATGCTAGACCCCTTAGCATGAGGCATACCTCATGTGAGGCACCTTCAGCACAAGAGTATCCTCGTTTCAGGAGCCCATTGCATGAGACTGGCCACATGTCATGCCTCGTGTGCCTGCCAATTTTTGGGCCAAAAAATTAGATTTTCAAACATTTGAATTTCAAGCCAAAACATATATTTTTGGCCCATTAATTCAGCAAATCTTTAATTCCATAGGATTTTTGGTGTAAATAGTACATCAACACTTCCCTTATGCATTAATTAAATGGTACTTTTATCCCCCACATCCCTTAATTTAAAAAAATGTCATCCTTATCTCATTTGTACCTCCCTTCTAAATCACTCTTTGCTGAAAATAATGATCCATAGTAAATTCCCTCACCCATAGGAATCATTTAGCTTATTGAAATTTCTAAAAAACACTCTCTCACTTCCTCTTGTTGAAACTAAAACATTGGGGCCTTTTCTTTATAAAAAAATTAGCATTATGGCTTCTTCTTGTTAGGACTCTTCATCTCCTCACTTTAAATTCCAGGTAATCCTTTAGCTTTAGCTTTATGTTTATTTGATTTATATAACATGATGGTAATGTGATGATAATCTTGAAACTCGAAAAAATATTTATTGTGGTGATTTAGGAGTAATGATTCTTGATTGCGTGATCTTCTCGATGGGATGCTATGATTTGCCATGAGTTTGTTGAGAATGATTCTTGATTGAATAGCCTTCATGTTGAGATAGCATGATTTGGAGTGTCTTGGTTATTTTGGAAGAATTATTAGTCTTGAATGATACTTGATGTATGCCTTTGAATATTCTTGCATTACCACTTTTTTCTTGTCTTGATAGGATGGCTATAAATAGAAATAGGCTCGAAAAAGAAACAACTTCCCGGGATGACAAAGGGAAGAATTCTACCAATGTTAAGAGATGATAGTTGGCAACTTCCCTTCCCCTAACCCCGCTAGTGTTGTTGGTACCATTTCCGGGAGTGAAGCCCTGTGGTGGATGTCCTTGAGATGCCCAAAGAGGACCATATTGGAGACAAAGTTTGCTTCCAGAGAGACCTAGGGAGCTCTAGATCTACTCGAGCCCATCAAGTATTTGCTTAGCAGAATAGGCCTAAAGGGTTTTTTTAGACAAGCATTCAAAGACTTACATACAGTGAACTTTGGAGTTTTTGGAAACCTTGGAGCAAGCAACACACAGTGAGACAAGAAGAATCATCCATTTCCAATTGAATGATAAGGAGTAAACTATGTTGCATCTGGACATTGCCCAAGCATTCGGGTGGAAATACGGGAAGGAGATTCCAAGGACACACCGGAAAGGCCATTTATTTTCATTGATCAATATTTGGAGAATTTTTCTGAGAACAAAAAGGAACCATATTTGCAAGAGCACCACGATTGTGCATTTGGCATTATGACATGCCTAGTGGTTATTGCCCACGTGGGTACTTAGTCACGAAGATCTTTCATAGTGTCCTTGTTCAAATGCCCAAGTCCTTTAGGTGATGACTCCATAGGGGAATTTTTACCCCAACATGGAGGCGGCCTTCATGAAGGAATGAATTTCCATAGGAAACAAGAAAGGTGGAAAAATATCTATGGTTGGCATGGTCGGACTCTTAGCCCAACACTTGGTCCATTATGTTCCTTCTCCATTTGCATTGGCAAATTTAGGTTGTTCGGGAACAAGGTACATAATGGATAAGCTGACGAGGGCTTCTATTTTAGATACCACAACCTTGGAGGATCGATTTGTGTGTTTGTAGGTTGGATCCACGATCTGCAATTTCATTATCCTTCCACAGCTAGAGTGCATCGCGATCAACCAAGACACTATAATGGAGGATTTGTTTGTGGCACCCCATCTGCAGTTTGAGAAGGACTTCTAAGGAGTACTATCAAACCTGGACATAGACATTGAGAAGGAGGATGGTGAGACTCAATCTAGGGCACCACCTAGTTGAACTCACTTACTCGCAGACTTCCTTGACCATTTTCACATTTTTTTGAACAACTTGCGATTTCTACCCAACTTGTAGAGGATATTGCTCACGCGGTAGGTGGGATGAGTTTAAAACAAGAGGAGTTCAGTACTAGGATAGACTCTATGGAGGGTACCATGCTTGTTTGGGGGTCTAGGTTGGACTTTATCGAGCGCAAAGTGAAGGATGAGTTAGCTATTGTGGATAAGAGGGCTGATGTCCAAGAAGAGGCCATTGACCAATTGATCGAGAGATTCCACATTTCAAGGCTTCATGGTTTTCAAGATGTTATTCTCATCGAGAGGAAAGAAATGTGACAAGAGAAAATAAGGAGGAGGCATGAGACACAACAGTTGAGGAAGGACCCTTCAGGGTCACATGAGTGAGTTCCACTACTTTTCTCTTTCCCACCTATGGTTTCTATTATTTCATTGGAATGGGGACAATGCAAATTTCAATTCTGGGGGAGAGAGTAGTGAAACACGTAGAAGTTTTCATCTCGGGATTCCTTTATGTTATTGATGTTTTTTTTAATGTAATGTAGCTTTCCATTTCATCAAAAGCACAAGCTTAACGTTCTTACATGATTCAAGAGTAGAAACCAAATAACTCACAGAAAACAAAGAAAAACCAAACTTTCTAAGCTATTACAAAGGGTGTGAAGAACCCGAATCAAATACACTTGCACCTAGTGCCAAAGTT
>JAULKK010309678.1:0-12018 GCA_032355705.1 Rubia peregrina
ATGAAAATCCAAGAACATGGAATTAGAACTTCTTGTGGGTAAATGATGTTAATCTTGCTAGATGAGTATGTTAATGTGGTTTATTATCATATTTGTCATGAGGTAGAAATGAAAGCTTAAATCTTGAATGTTTTTTGTTCTAGGTTTAGTCTAATGAATGCTTTGTTCGGTTACATGGCTAGGCATTTGGTAGAATGCTTGAAATTGTTATCAAATCTATTGTTCTTCATACACAATTCCATTGATGAAATAACTTTAGGCGTTGTTTCTCTAAAGTGTTCATCAATGGGTTTGAAAATGGTCGTTGAAAGACATTATTAAGAAGAAATAATGGTGATCTTCAAAAGGGAAGTGATAACATTCCCCATATGCAATTAATGTGAATAAATAAGTGAATGAGTCTATAACCTATAAGAGGTTTGGAAGTGGGAATCAATTACCCCAAGGCTTCATTAATTGTGATTTTACCATTTTTTGTAGCTTGTTGCGTGATAACATAATTACTTTACTTGATAATTGTTTGTCTATGAATTCATAATTTAGAAAAACCAACCAACCTCTCCCCCTCTTTACATGCTTTCTTTAGCCTAGTATCCACCTTTGTATGCATGAACCCTGAGAAATATCCTTCTTCTTCGTGGACGACTCCAATTTGCCACTATCTACTTAGTTGTAGTTAGGAAACATTTAGGGTTTATAAATTGTATCTTTGAGAGGTATGGCGATGACCTCCCATTCATATGGAGTTGGCTCAGGTTATTAGGTGGAAGTACTACATGCACGTTAGGGGGCACAATGAGCCCGATGGTGGTTTTGATGTGCGTACATTCTATCCCTTTATCACCCGACGACCGGGGAGAAGGGAGAGAAAGAATACCGATATAGTACACCTGGTGCTGAGAAATGTGGCGAGACATCTGAATGTGGTGGTCGATTACCATGGGGAGGTAACGACCTGCACTAATAAAGACTGTAGGATATAGTGGTCTAGCTGCATTGGGAGAGGTTGTTTTGATTTGGTGGATGAGTTCATTAGACACTGCATTGACCTCTCTAGATACCAGATAGGGAGGATAGCTATCGGAGGAATGATATCACTCATAGTAGAGAATTTTTACCTTCATATGAGCGGTGATATGTGGGAGAACCCAAATTCTTCCTACATTCTTACTCCCGTAGTCATGGAAGAGGCATATATAATCGAGATAGAGGATGATATCGTTCACTGGGTGTACAAGGGAGGAATTTCATGAGACTTCCCTAGGAGGGTGGGACAGCACTGGCCAAGACCTTCTTTCCATATAACCTTATTTTAAAGCCGATGGGGAATCCAAAGTGGTATGTGGTGTTTTTTTTATGAGGATGACGAGAAACATAAGGAGGAAGATGGCTAAATTCTGGAGTAGCCAGCACAACCCATCCCTACTGACCACTAGTTCACTCAGCTAGCCCCAGATTATCATCAATTTGTGACACCCCCTTGGTTCCCACAATTGGTGCGAAAACCGAAATTTAAGCAGCCTCCAGTGTTACAACCCCCAGTTGAGCAGGTATTTGGAGCACCGCCACTGTACCAGGGCCCTATTCACATTTAGGAGGAATCCTACCATTCTAGATGGCATGGTGATGGTGATTCTTGCAGGCACAACGTCTCCACCCACTAAGATGCTTTTACAAAGTCTAGCAGGCGCAATAACTATAAGACCCCTCCCACTTCTGAGCCACATCGCCACAAGGTATCCATTCCCTCTCAGGACGGGATGCATTCGTGGATGCATCCTCAGTTCAGCCCTTTTCGGGAGCAAGAATCAAAGGGGTTCCCCTCGGCATCTACATATCATATGTGGAATCAGCCACAACGATAGGAGCCAGAGTGGATGTAGTTGTGGGGCGATGCAATCTTCGAAGTTGGACATGATATACATTAGCTCGGTGCCCAGCTGAACTATCATGAGTGAGACGACCCAGAGGTTTGATAGAGTCGACGACCACCTTCACCACATTAGGGAAGATATGGAGACGCTGCAGAATGACAAGAGGGAGATCACTGATCGGCTCTAGATATCAGGCATTGGAGATGGCTACTACCACCAGGATCTGCACAGGCAGGGACACGGAGCCATATGTTTTAGATAGCACTGAGTATTCTTCAACGCTTCCAAATTTTCTTCCCACTGTGGTTACATGCATGAACTAAGTGTGGGGGAGAGGTTGGAACACCTTCATAGTGGGATCTTCTCTGCTTGTTGGTTTTAGCTTATGACGACTGTTTTGACTATTTTCATGACTACTCTTTCCTTGGTTTTTGGTTCATTCCCTCATTTAGATTTGCAAACTTTTGGTTGTTTGGTTTTTAGATGTGAGGGTACCTTTTTTAAGTTTGTTTTTACGGGGATGTTTAGGGATCAACTTTTGGCAGTGTAAATTTTTTAGTTTTTCATAATAATAATGTTGTATGAATCCCACATTTGGGGAATTTTATGCTACACAAAATAATTTGAAAGTTTTGAAAAAAAAAGTATATACCCAGCTAATTTGGAAATCCGAAAGGGAAACTTAGACAAAAATGGAAGAAAGGCCTGATAGGTCGAAAGATCTAGGTAAATATTAGAGGCTAGGCTAGAATAGGTTGGAAAACCTAGGAAAAAATTAGAGGCCTTGTGGAAAAGGGTGAGAAGTGAGCTCAACATTTGTGAATGCTAGGATGAAAACCTGAAAGGGCTCCTAAGCAAAATGAGAGAAATTAAAACAGAAAATATTTGAACATATTTTGGCCATCTTTGGTGGTTTCTTCATCATCTCTTGGATTGTCTTCGGTGGCTTCTTCGGCTGGGTAAGCTAGTATATCACTTATTATTCTACTTTACCTTTTTCCCTTTTTCTTTTATGTATTTTTGGTTGATAGGTTACTTTAGCATCTTTAGAGAGAGTGAGAGTTGTGAGATTCTTACAATATTTTGGGAGAATAGGGTAGCTTAGGAATAAGTTGAATGTATTGGTTAAGTTATCTCTGCATGATATATTCCTCTTAGATATTTTTCTCTTTTTCTTTACTTGAGGATGAGTAGAGGTTTAGGTGTGGGGGGTTGATGTGCACCTTTATGCATGCATTAACCAATGCATTCCACATTTATTATCATTTTTTGTTTGGTGATTACTAGTTTTAGGTAGGTTTACACAACAAAGGGTTTAGACGACCATTATTGGTTAACATGTCCAAATCCCTAGTTTTGTGGACTTAATTTAAACTGATGGACATTTTGTATTTACAAGAACCTAGATTCTCCTTTGTATTCTTACAAGTAAGTTGCTCGTGAGTATTTTTTACATCATTTTGTAGAATGCTATCCGTGAGGGTTGTAGAAAATATTTGAAGACCCTTCGCAAGAATGGTAGAAGGTATCGAAGGCCATTCGCAAGGATGGTAGTAGATTGAAGGACACATACTCTAAAGCATGGGATTAGATTGAATTGAGCTTGGAAAAGGAAGATTTGAAGTTCAAGAAGGTCAAGGATGGAAGACAATGCCAACTAGCAAAACAAGCCAGCTGACAAAAGACCATTTCATAAGACCAACTAAGGTAGCAGGAGCTGTGTAAATCAACATGGGCTGTGCATTAGCCCTCAGCATAGGTCATGCAAGTCCTTGAAGTTTGAACCACCCGTGCCCCAAAATCACTTTAAAATGACTAAGTATGGGTGCAAACCGTTCCATTTTACATGGTCCACGCCGTTCCAAGTTTCAAAATTGAAGACTATCCCACTGGGTGTGAAAAATGGAACGGACTGCATTGTTCAATTGAGCAAAAAGTCCTTCCAGTCGACGGGCCACGCCAAATGACACGGGGCACGTAAATCAGAAGTGCAAGATGCAACACCAGTCAATTGCCCGTGCAGGTCAATGCGTCTCCTATAGGCATGACTTTGTATATCCCGTGTCATGCCATAAGCCATACGCCAACACGAGCCTCACATGTCGTGTCGTGCTGCGCATGCAACACTGGCACAACCTTGCACGTACCATGTCATTTCGAATGGCCGCATAAATTGCAGCTGCTGGGGTTTCTAGTCCATTTTGTGGCCTAATTCCCTATTAATATATATATATGGACCTATGTCTACTTGGGTTTAAGTTTATGTTCATTTTTAGACGTCACGAGTAGGCAAGAGAGAGAAAGTTCTCTTCTTTCTCTTTAGGTTATTTTCTCCCTTTCTCTTTATTTTCCCCCAAAAGTGTTGAATCCAATGAAATGCCTGGGTTCAATGCTTAGGGAGTAGTTTATTTACTTGGATATTGTGTTTGTATTCATGAATTAATGTTTGTTTGTGAGATTCCCTAGATCTACCGATTTCTATGTGTTTGTGATTATTATGTTTGCTTGTTATTCATATTCTTGTTAATTGCGTAATTGTAACACTAAGATTGGCACACTCCATAGTATACTTTCATGTTGGTGCAATTATTGATACCTCCTGGGAAAGGAAACCTAGATGTGTTTGGGGAAAATGATAGTCCAAAAATGTGTGGGTGTGTGCATGTGGGTTTCCAAGTCAACGTTACGATCGACCATACACTAATTAGCCAGCGAGTTGGTCCAATGGGTTACAATTACAAATAGTTAGAGTAGAAAAATATGGTTAGCTTTGCAGCCCTAGAGCCATCGATAAGGTGCTTTACCCCTTATCTCTTTTAGGCCAAGGGAGAAGCATTCGTGGTGTAGCTCCCGAGACATAATAGCACAGGGAATATTCAGATCTACATAACAGACAGGGTCGTTGTTGCACTCCCCTAATTACGGAGGCGGTGGGGATGGAAGATTACATGCGCACCCTACGTGATAGGTATGAGGAAGGATTGACCATCGACCACACCACGCGTCACAAACACTAAAATAGATTTGTAGTTCTTGTATTTGATGGAATCAAGGATTGAAAGAACATTAAACTTGTTACACAAATACTCCCCAGGTGTTAGTTTATATAGTTTAATCTCTTGTTAATTTCATGCCAGTAGTTTTTAATGAACCCCTCCCCCAATTTTACCAACACTAATTATTCCTAATGTGTGATCGGATTGACGACTCGATTGCGGCTGTGTATAGTTAACTCTTAGATTCCTAATATCTATGTGGACGAACCTGGTCTTGTCACTATCTACCCATTTTGTAGCGTAGTAGTAGGAACGAGATCAACAATACAAATTTATCTTTGATGGATCCCTCTTGGTCAATAGTAGATCTCCCGTGAAAAAGGTTATTTATTAGCGACACTGGGAGGGGGTGAGTCATAGGTAAGAATTGTATACATTAGTAGGTAAAGGAGGGAAAATGCAGCAGAGAGGTTAATTCTCCAAATTTGGAGCCATCAAGTTTCTGAGAGTCATGTTATCCTTAGCCATTGGTATCTCCCTCCCAGTATCAACAAGTCCTCACAGAACTTCCTAGGTTGCTATTCTCTTTCTTCTATGTCTACTTGTGGTTTGAAATAAATAATTAAGAGATCATAAGTTCGTGGTATGGGTATGTACCATGAACAAGGATCCAAATTGTACTCATCCTTAAACAATCAATTTCTCACACATAATAATACTTTAAGAAAACAAACAAGAGCTGAATTTAAAATCTACAAAAACACAAAATAAAATAAAAAGCTACTCACAACTAAGCTCGCTATTAAATAAACACACCCTAAATCCCCGAAAGCGGAACTAAAATTTGGTGAGAACCCAAGCATCATTACAAAACTTGGATCCCAGCAACCAAAGATAAGAGTTATATGTTGCTCCCTTACTTAATTTGAACTACAATAAAGAAGATAGCGGTAAGCTAGGGTGTCTTTGATGAAACACTAAAAGCATGTGTTTCTGAATGCATTTAGCATATCTTTTAGTAGATTTTGTATGGTTGATTTCTAGGTTTAGTTGGGTTTACATAAAAAAAAGGTTTAGATAGACATTGTTGGATTTCTTATCTAAATCCCTCGTTTTGTAGATTATTTAGATCTAATGAATTTTGTGTCCTTACGAGCATTTTGAGCTTATTTGTAAATTGCTCGTATTCACTGTAGAGTATCTTAGTGAAGGTCATTCACAAGAATGGTAGAAGATAGTTGAAGCCCATTCACATAGATGGTAGTAGACCGAAGGCTACACGCTTAATCGTGGTAGTAGATGGGATGTGCCAAAGAAAATTGTCAAAGTCTAGAAGAAAGAGAATACTGCACGGCCTGTGACCTTTTACATGGCTTGTGCCAACTAGATGGCTCATGAAACTAAATTCTGACGCGGGCCATGCCCTTTTGCACAGCCCGTGTTCTCAGAACTTATAGACACAAACCTCCAGTCCATGACCCACACCCTATTGCATAGGTGCGCCATCAGAAAATGAAGATTATTACTTTTAGATGGTGGCCCATGAGAATCTACATAGGTCACGCCACTCAGGTAATTGAGACCACCATCCAGCTGGCAGGCTGTGCGATCAATTTGGTCGAGGAAAGCCACTGGTCCGCGATCCGTGCACTTTTGCATGGCTCATGCCGACGTGACTGCTAGGGTTTTCCTTTGTTTTGGGATTTTCTAAGGCATGTTTCCACCTACTATATAAAGAGGCGCTAGTATCATCATTGTAATTCTAGTTCTAAGAGTAGGTATAGAGAGAAAGAGGCTAACTCTTCTCTTCTCATTAACTATTTCTTAGTTTATGCACATTGCAATGAATCCAATGCTTATATTGGGTTCCATGTCAATGGATTAGTGTAACTACTTGGTGATTTTATTCTTATTAATGTCTATGTGATAATTTTGTGATATTCTAGATCTTCTTATCTTTTATGTTAAGAATATTTATGTTTGACTTGTGCTTATTATTATTGTGAGATGCATTATATATATATATTCTATGATGCATTGTATTTCATATATGATATGTTGTTGTGCTAGGCTTGATGGCTACCTTGGGAGTGTCGGGTTAGGCGTATTGTAAGTTTGTGAGTACCGACTGTGTTAGTGAAGACATATATGAACGAGATTACCTTTCTGATCATTATAGCCTAGTTTTGTTGGATCCTAATGTTCATGTTGGGGAAGGAATTTCCCTTAACGGGGATGCGAGGAACCCTCGGTGTATCCTGATAGAATAATACATGATAGTTTGTAGCAACTAGGGTTGTCCTGTAGCGACCATTGTTGTTTCAACCCTAGAGTCATCATGAGAGGCTAATTCCTTTTCCTCTATAGGCCTAGGAAAAAAAATCTATGGTGGAGTGCCCGGGATGTATTTTTCTTACTCTCATATCTAACTTTTACTACCACTGAAAGGCAATCTTAGGCACTTGATCCTTAAAGCGGGGGCACATTAGCATTGGAGTGATTTTTAAGGGGAAAGAGGAGTGCCCCTCCGATCCTTTGTCCATCGACAAACTTTCCCTAATTATGGAGCCGGTGGGGATAACTTAATAAAATGGGCTTAGGTACCTTTTTGTGACAAACATTGGGAGGTTCCGATGATCCGCACTCCGCGGGTTCGCTAATAAACCGTTCTTTTTTATGGGAGATTTAAAAACTAACAAAGTACTTCACAAAGACACAAATTTATGTTGTTTCTCCCATAGTCACTACTAACTACTAGAGAGTAGCTAGTGGAAAGTCTAGGGTCATCCACAGAGATGCTTGGATCCTAAATTTAACTACGCAAGACTCACAATCGGGCATCACTCTGATTGTGTGTCTGGAATAACTCGTGTCGAAAACATGGTTTGGGGGGGGGTCCAGAAGGGGAGTGGGGTTGCCTATAAACTACTCAACATGAATAAATAAGAGATTAAACTATATAAGACAAGACTTGCGGGTATTTGCGTAACATGGCCGATATATAATTCTGATCCTAGATTTTATCAAATACAAGATGTATAAACCTATCCCAAGTCTATGTCACATAGTGTGGTTCATAGTCAACACTTCTCAATGCCTGTCACACAAAGGTGCTCACGTGTATTCTATCAACACCACCTCTATAATTCGGAAAGTGCGTCAAACAGTCTAAATGTTATGCTCATCTTCCCCTAAAGAACTACATCCTAGGCCTTCACTATGAATGCTTCTCTTTAGGCCTATAGAGGCAAAGAAATTGGCATCACATAATAACTCTATGGTTGGAACCAAAATGTTCTCTACACTACAACTCTAGTTACTACAAACTATTATGTATTATCTATCAGGGTTCCTGACCCAGTGGAAATTAGGCATACACTCGTGTGGATTCAGTGCTCACGACCAATGTACATACACTTACATAGCCAGGACTCATGATCCTATATATTCTAACCGGACACTCCCAAGGGCAACAAGGCTAGCGTGATTCATGTTACATACAACAATGGTGTATCAAAGAGTAAAATCAACATGTATCATTTCTGGAATGTAAAATACGAATCAATCATAATATTCATACACATATAAGATAGGGTAATTTAAAATCTCACAAAATGTCTACCAAGCAATGAATAAAAATTAAATCCCCAAGAAAATAAACTACTCTCTAAGTGTTGAACCCAATTTTACCATTGGATTCAATGCCCTAGTGAAAAACTAGGAAGATTAAAAGAAAAGAGAAGGGTTATTTATATTCTCTCTCTACCCACCCTTAGAAACTAGGAGATGTTAAATACTAAACCCTAGTAGATATAGGCTCATTATATAGTATGTAGGAAATGGGTCTTAAAGAAGCCCAAGACTAGAGAAACCCTAGGCGGATGCGGAAAAATGGGCCATGCATTTGCACACGGCCCACACGGCACATCAAAGATTAAAATAAGAGAGAAGGGTTATTCCCTTTCTCTCTCTACCTACTCTTAGGTACCAGGAGAATAATTGTTTTAGTAATGCTAACTACTAAATCCTAGTAGACAAAGGCTCTTTATGTAGTAGGTAGAAAATGGGCCTTGAAGAGGTCCAAAACTAGAGAAGCCCTAGGATGATGTGGTGAGTCCATTCAATAGCACATGGCCTAGCGCACCATCCATGCAATAGCGCATGGGATGACGATTGGATAAGTTTTCTCGGCCTTCTGAGTGGCGCGACAGTGCAAATCCTTAAGGGCTTTCGGAAGGGTCTTCTGTCTTGTCCGAACAACATGGCCCTACATATCTATGCGGGCTGCGGGTTGGAGCTCAGATTGATCTCTGAGCTTAGGCACTGGCTGGGTCTTCAAACCTTGATCTCTTAGGTGCACATGCCATTTAAGAGAACACAACCCCACCTATACTTAGCTGCATGATCTTGCAGAATGGTACTGATCGTGCAAAAGCACATGACCCGTGCACTAACTTAGCCGCACTACCATATTGGTTGGCATGGGTTTTACAGAATACCACGACAGTGCTAGCCTTCAAAGTCATTAGGCTTCAACTCATTTCTCTTTGGTGCATTTCCAACTACTACCATGATTAAGCGTGTGGCCTTTGGTCACTATCATCCTTTAAATAGCGTTCAAAAATCTACTACCATTCTTGCAAATAGCCTTCTACTCTGAAGTGTTTACGAGCGGCGATCTACAATAAATCTTAAAAATTAGGACCTAGATGCTCGTTAGGACATATCACCCATTAGGTCTAAATAAGTCTACAAAACTTGGAATTTAGGCAAGTAAACCAACAAAGGTTATTAAAACCCCTTGTGATGTAAATCCAACTAAGCCTAGAAATCAACCATACAAAAGGTACTAATAAGTGTGCTAAATGCATTGTTTAGCTCATGCTTCTAGCTGCAAATCAACCGACTATCACCCACACTATGTGACATATACATGAGATAGGTTTGTATGTATTATTGGCCATAGAATCTAGGATTAAAGTAATTCATAGGTCATGTTACACAAATATTCCGAATGATAGTTCAATATAGTTCATCACTTTGGATTTCATTATTAGAAGTTGTTAGATAAAACCCCCCAATCCTATGTATTTAGCACTAGATATTCCTAACACATAATCGGAGTGACGCCTGATTGTAAGTTGTGTTTAGTTAACTTTCAAATTGTAGTATCTCTATGAATGACCCCGAACTTGCTACTAGCTAATTGCTACTTTCTAGTAATTGGTTCTGTGCATGCGGGGCAATATATAAATCTCTATCTTTGATCACCTAGAAATCCGTGGGTAACTGATCTCCCAAAATCTTATTTTGTCAACAACCTCGTTGAGTGCGGATCAAATTTAGGTGTTGTTCTAGGGATGCTAGTTTAAATTTGATTGTTAACTTGCATGGCTAGGTGGTAGTAGTAGTTAGTGTTTTTCTTTTTGTAGCTTTTGTTGGTTATTTTATTGAGATTTTTAGTTATTCATGTTACTCCTAATTTGATTTGCTAGTGTACTTTGTTGGACTGGTAGTGTCTTACTTCTTGTTTAGGCTACACACATGTACCATGAACTTAGGAGCTCTACACTATCCACTACAAAACGCAGGTGGTCGAAGAAGGAGGAGAAATATTCCTAAGAAGTGTGATAATCCTGGCATGTTTTCAATCCCTATTTCTCTAGGTGGTAAGTTAATTAAGAATGCTATGATTGACTTAGGAGCTTCCATCAATGTTATCCCTTATATTCTATTTGATACTCTTGACATAGCTGAACTTAGGGATACTAGGGTGATAGTCCAACTAGCCATTCAGTCCCAAGCAAGACCTAGGGGGATAGTTAGGGATGTTATGGTTAGAGTGGGAAATATGTTGTTTCTGATGGACTTTTATGTCCTTGATGTGATGCACCTCCGTCGACGGAGGTGCATCCACAATTATATTAGGGCAACCATTTTCAAAAACATCAAGGACTAAAATAGATCTGCACTTGGGAATATTAACCCTGGAGGATGACATTAATAAAGTTAGGTTTGACATTTACAAATATAAGCATGAGTCTTGTACTTATTCTCTTGCATACAATGGTATATGTTTATGTGACGGATTTGACCAATTTGATGAGTCTTGCAAGATTGATGATGATGAGAGTCTTGATATGAATGATGAGGGAAAACATGTGTTGAACTTTGATTTTGATGATAATATTGATGACACTTATGCCATGTATAATTTTAGTGATAATATTGTGGATTGCTTTTCTATGAACACTAACATGCAGCGGTTGGTGGAGAGTTGCAATAAATTAAAACCTCCTAGACCACCTCCTAAACCCAAGGTAAAGGCTAAGGAGTCAACATTAGCTAAGGTTGGTAATATTGATTTTGATGATGTGCTACCTAGTATTGAATCCCTACATGTTTTTACTACCTTGAATGATAATGTTGATGATACAAATGTTGATGTACATGATGTCAGTGTTCCTTTTGTTATTAAGAATGCTTGACTTCCGAATGTTAGCACTAATATACAGCAGAGAAGGAAGCGGGCTAAGGAATTTAAAGCACCTAAAAAACTTCCTATGCCTAAAATCAACAAAAAAGTATTGACAATAGTGAAGGATGAACTTGTTTGGTATGTGGAACCTAAGGTAAGTGGTAAGCATCATATAATGTGAAGACCCGTCCATTAGGACGTGGTTGTAGGTGTAGTTACAGATGTTGATTCCGGAGACCCACCAGTTTATTTTTCTTAGTATTGAAAATGCAAGAACAATATGTCGTGAAGATGAGAAAAAAGAAACAATGTCTTTATTATTTTAAGTAGGAGGTGAAATTCGTCATGTGATTTTTGGAATGTTTTTGTCAATTTGGTGGTGTTTTATATATTAATATTCATTGAATTTTAGGATGTAACACTATTACATTTGATTTTCGTGTTTTTGGGTGCAGGAATTTTTGCGACGAAATTAAAATAGGCAACCTTGGCACGAGCAAGACTCGTGCCCTTTGAATGGCACGAGGCACTCAAGTGGCACGAGCCTTTTTGGGAGGTCATTGCCGTACCTCTCAAAGATGTAATTTATACCCTATTTCTTACTAAATACAACTAAGTAGATAGTTTGGCAAGTCGGGGTCGTCCACAGAGAAGAGGGATATTTCCAAGC
>JAULKK010309686.1:0-12017 GCA_032355705.1 Rubia peregrina
ATTTCAAATTTGGTTCGGATAATACGGGTTACTTGGGCGGTTTTTGTTTTGAACGTTTTAGGGCAAAAACCAGATAAACCGAACCAAATAAACCAAAAATCAGCCCAGCTGCGCTTTTTGACCGGAAGCGCGCTTTTTCCCACTAAAAGCGCTTCGACGAAAGCGCTCAAAAGCTCGCACTTTTCGTCTGCATCAGTGCTTCGATAGAAAAAGCGCTAAGGCTAGCGCTCAGCGCTTTTTAGCGCTTAAAGTGCGCTTTTTAAAACCCAGGATGTAATGTTTCATATTTTTTTGATGCTTTTGTTTTTTTATACAAGTTCCACTGTAAATCCTATAGACAGTTCAAATACTGTGGTGAGGATGAAGTGGGTTCTACTGAGGTTGATGCTGTCCATGATGAGGTTTTTTGATCGTGAGAATGAGGTTCTCTGATAGTGAGAATGAGGTTTTTGTTACTTCTCGTGAGAAGAGTGATGATGAGAGAGGTTTATATTTCATATTTTAGTTTTTCTTGTGTTGATGTTACCTTGTCTATTTGTTGATTTTTGTGTTTTGGGTTGTGGTAGAGGTTTATCTGATTTTGAAAGTGTTGTGATTCCTGATAAGGTTGATGTTGTTGGTGGTGATCTTAGTGTTGCTGGTACTGAGGTTCTTGATGTTGTTTATGATTTTAATGTGGTTGTTGCTACTAATAAGGCTGTCGTGTTTATTGTTGACGATAAAGTTGTTCTTTCTAAAAATGTTACAAAGTGCTATAAGTCTTTTATGTTTTCTTTGTTGATGCTTCATTTTTTGTTTGTTGATTGTGTTTTGGATTTTCATATAGGGTCAATTGTGGTTGGTCTTGAAAATATTGTTCACGATGGTGTTGATGCTCCAGTTGTTCAGGTACCAAGTCCTGAGGTACCGATAGTTTCTGTCGAGATACATGCGGTGGTGGTGAGGTAACTGCAGATGCTTCTGAGGTATATGTTACTGATGCTGAGGTATTTGCTAAAGCTTCTGAGGTGCTATTGCTAGTGTTGAGGTGTGCCTGATGGGGAGGCAGTTGCTAAAGTTTTCGAGGTACTTGTAGCTGGTGTTGAGGTACACGTGCCTAGTGGTGAGGTAGTTGTAGTTGCTTAAGATATACTTGCAACTCCTGTTGAAGGTCAAACTTTAACAGCTAATGATAAACTTACTGTTGTTGCTGTTTCAAATGTTGTTACTTGCTTCATTTTTTGGGCTTTAGTATTTTTTGTTGATATTATTTGCTTTCAATGCAGTGGACTTGTGGTTGTTGTTTCTTGAAAAGTTCATTGTAAGCGTAAAGCTTTCAAAAGAGTGGTTCATGTGGGTGGAAAGAAGAACATGCTAGCCAATAAGGTTTTAGATGAATTTGATGGTGAGGGTTGTACGCTTTTAACATTTCAGGCTTCATCATTTTTAATGTTACTATTTTCTATGTTACTTATTTTTTGTTTGTTTTGGATACAGGTTTTGAGGATGATGTTGATTCAAATGATAAGAATGATGTTATTACTACCGATGCCGACAAGGTTTTGAATGATAATGGTGCAATTGGTGCTGCTGGGAATACTAATGTAGGTGATTCTGACATTGCAAATGTATATTTGAATACGGATTGGGTTGATAAGAATTAAAATGAGTTTGGTGATAGAGCTGATGAGTTTAGCACAAAGCAAGCTGATGAGTTTTTGGATGCTGCTGTAAATGGTAAGTTTTGATTTTGTTTATTCTGATGTATTTTCCTGCTGCATTTTTTTAAATGATGGTTTTAGTTTTGAGGTTGATGTCATTACTATATTACTTTACCACGTTTCTTTTCTAGTTTTTTTTGTAGATTCGATGAATTTTGCTGATGATGCGCACTTGGAAGATATTAATCTCCCAGGATATTAGAATGTTGATGATGTGGAAGAATTGATTCATTCTGCATTCAGGTGCAGGAGGTTAGGCCTATCGGTGGATCAAAGGATTTAATGAGTATGAAGAAGGTCCATGTTTCGAAGGGTAAACATTTAGCGAAGGAGTCGAAGGCTGCATCTTCTAGAAATGTGAAGAGTAAATGATGTGACGTCAAATGCATGTTTTTTTTGAAGAATTTAACTTCTCTTTTACTGTCTTTGGTTGGCATATTTCTAGATTTAGGTATATTTACATCAGAAGGAGTTTAGATAACCATTTTTGGTTGTCGTAGCTAAATCCTTCATTTTGTAGTCTGCTTTAAGTCTAATGGATTTTGGTCCTTATGAGCATCTACATATTTTTTTAGCTTAATTTGTAGATTGCTCGTAAACACTTCAGAATACTTTTAGAAGGCCGTTTACAAGGATGGTAGTAGACTGTAAAATGCCATTCGCAAGGATGGTAGAAGACCAAAGACCAAGAGTCAAAATGTTGTAGTAGATAGTTGCGGCGAAGAAAGGAGCAAGTTTCGAAAAAGTAAAAAAATGACATGAACTGTGCACCATGGCATGGCCCATGCTATATCTCTTGCCTATGGAAGGAGGCACATATGATAATTGTGCAAACCATCATGGTCTGTGCTCAGGGAAACAAGGATATCACAAGGCCAGATGACAAGCCGTGCACTTTGGAATAACCATGCCATCAGAAGCAAGAGGAATAACCCTCCAGAGGATGGTTCATGCACCTTAGGACATCCCGTGCCATTAGAAACCGAGTAACAACCCTTGAGATCATAGGTCGTGCACTTTGGCCCGACCTGTGCCATTAGAAGCCACAAAGGAAGCTCCAGGCGATAGTCCGTGCACTTTGACATGGCTCGTGCCATCCGAAAGGCGTAGAGCGTCCCTCCAGTCTACGCCCCCTAACCCTCTGCACAGGCCATACTGACCGACATAATATTGCATAAGGTGTGCCAGCCTGGCATGCATTGAAGTTTGGGTTTTCTCCCCTTTTTGTGGTTTCTAAGGCCTAAAACTCACCTACTATATGAGTACGCCTAGTATTCTAAGGTTTAAGAACCACTTCATTATTGTTATTATTGTAGTAGGTAGGAAGAGTGGATGTTCTCTCCCCCCTTCATTTATTTCTCTAGTTCTAGCCTTATAGCATTAAATCCAATGATTGCCTTGAATTTAATGTCTCTGTAGTAGTTATTATCTTGGGGTGGTATTTGTATTCATGAACTGATTATTATTTTGTGAGATTTTAGATTACCCTATTTCTTTGTCTTATGAAGCATCCATAATTTACTACATAGTGTAATATCATGATAGGATATTTAATGCTAGATTGGGAGTGTTAGACTAATGACCTCTTAGGCTCAAGGAACCAGGAGATAAGTGCATTCACGTTACCTTGAACAATGGCGACCTGAAAAATGTTAACTCTAATCGACTAGTTGTGTGAGTGATTGCATGTTAGGAGCGGTGGATCGGAGGTTACTATTTTAAAACACCTAACGAGGGAAAACCTTTGGCTTACCCCGATAGATAGGCATTGTAGTTTATAGGGACTAGGGCTGTGGAAACCCTAGAGTCATCACAAAATTCCAACTTCTTTGCCTCTCTAGGCCTAGGGTTGGTGTCCATAGTGGAGTGTCCGAGAGATACTGTCCTTACTCTCGTATCTAATGGTTTTTACCAAAACAAGGTTGAGATCCTTTAAGCGAGGGTGCATTAGCATCGAGAGTGAGATGACGGGAATGAATTATAGTATTGAAAGATCGAAGTGCATCCCTAATTACGGAGATGAAAAGATGGCTCTTGAAGGAAGAATAACCTTTGTGAGACATACATTGGGAATTTTCGGCCATCTCCACACTATGAGATATAGGCATGAGAATAGGTTTATATGGTTGTATGTTATAAATCTAGGATCAAAGTCATTAATCAGTCTTGTTACGCAAATACCTCTAAGACTAGTTAATCGTAGTTTAAATATCGTTGCTTGCCTGCCTAGTAGATTGTTAGACACCCCCAAAATGATCTTTTTGTAGCACTAGCTATTCTCAACACACAATTGAAGTGATGCCTGATTGTGGGTTATGTCAGGCTAACTTTTGAATTATAGAATCTCTGTAGATAACCCTAGACTAGCCACTAGCTACCTGATAGTAGTTGGGATTGAGTACGGGAGAAACATTAAAAAAATTATATCTTTTGACACAGTCCGCAGGTAATGTGGTTAAAACAACGACCCAGTGGGGTGCGGGTTTGGTGCCGTTACAGGGGATTCTAGTTTTAATTTGATTGTTAGCTTACACAGATATTTGGAGAAGTAGTTTATGTTTTTTATAGTTTTATTTTTGTTGGTTGTTATGAAGAGCTCTTTAATAGATTTTCTTGTTTTCTCCTAACTTGTGTTCTAGTGTTTCTTTGTAGACTAGTATTTTACTGTTCCTAGTTTATGGTACATACCGTACCACTAACCAATGATCCTTACACTATTTACCAAATTACATAGGTTGACGAAAAAGGAGGAGGAGAAGGGTTGGTAATTAGAGATTGAGAGAGTGATCATGACTGGCTCATAACTTGGAGAATCATCCTCTATGTATTGTCTTCCCGCCCGCCTCTTCCACAGAATGTGACCTGCGAGTTAAAGAGTGGTATGATTCAATGCCTTCCAACATTTCACGGGATAGCCAGCGAGGACCCCAACAAGCATTTGTTCGATTTTCACTTGTTCAGCACAAATGTAAAGTTGTTGGGAGTCTCGGAGAAAGGCTACAACTTATGGTCCATTATGTTCTCACTTCAAGATTCATAAAATTACTGGTTGTACGACCTCCTACCGATATGTATAATTTCTTGGATGGACATGAAACATCGGGTTTTAGAGAAGTACTTCCCAACTTCAAAGCACGTTGGGTTGAAGTAGCAGTTGTCCAATATCTCATTACACCCTAACAAGGGTTTCTATTGATACTGGGAGCGGTGCAAGCACCTCTTTGGGAGCTTCCTACATTACTCATTTACGGAGGGGGAGTTGGTATACTTTTTCTTTGATGGATTAATCGAGAAGGATATGATGCTAGTCAGCACTTCTAGTAATGGCTCTATCTCGAGCAAGAGACCCATAAAAGCTATGGTCCTCTTTTGAAGAACTAGCTAATGGGACGAGGTTCTTTAGTACCCAGTCAAGGAGGAGAGAGAGTATTGGGAAAGATCATATCACCCCAAGGTTGGAAAACAAGTGCAATCCTTAGTGTCAATGATGAAGGAGCTCATAAGAGAAAGAGATCAACATGTTAAATATTGCAAGGTTTACTTTTGGGACCATCCTATTGACGATTTCCATACACAACATAAGGTTAGGGTTGTTGGAGCAAGGAACCATGGATAAGGCATCATGAGGGAGGACCAATGAGATGATACCAATATGAGGATCAGGATGATCATTGGGATGACCAAGACCGTAGCACACACGGTTATTTCAAACAAGACATTGTGGTCATAGTCGAGTCGTATGAGAAATTCAACTCCCAAATCTGAGAGGAAATCTGGGTCTTGACCACTAAGGTGTTTTCGAATATTCGAGTCTTGGAAGACAAAGTGGACTCTCTAGACTTGTCACTTCATCACCTAGAGGCCAAGTTATGAAAGAAGGATATACACCACTCACATGGATCCTAAGCCACACATGCGAGTGTCGTGAATGTGAAAGCCGGAAAGGAGGTCCATGAAGACTATACGTGGGAGGAGATATAATAATAGTGTGATGGAAGGTTTCTAACATCTCATGATGATTAACTTTGACAAAACGGAGGAAAGAAAGGCTCATTCATCCCCATTTTTGGAGGAATTGAAGCATAGGCGGGGGAGCAACAAGGAACTTTTGGAGGTCCTTGGATATTGTGAGGTTAGTGTTCATTTCTTTGATGCTATGAATCATATGCCTAAATATTCTAAATTTTTGAAAGAATTATGTACCTCAAAGCATGATCCTAGGCATAGGTTGGTAAAACAAGTTAGTGATCACCTCTCTCTCTTTGTGCGAAAAGACCCTACCCCAAAATGTAATTACCCCTCCATGTTCACCATCTCTTGTATAATAGGAAAAACGTTGATCAAGATGCCATGCTAGATCTAAAATTTTCAATCAATGTCATCCCATATTCATTGTATAAATTGTTAAACCTTGGTAAATTACACAACACCGGAGTGGTTGTTTATTTAGCAGATCGATCCATCACATACCCAAGAGAAATTGTGGAGGATGCATTGGTTGAAATGAATGAACTAACCTTTCCGCCAGATTTTTATGTCTTAGACATGGAAAATGAAAAAGGAAACCACACCTATACTTTTAGGTAAACCTTTATTGAAAACTTCTAAGGCTAAGATTGATGTGCATACAAGGAATTTGATAATGTAATGAGGTCATAACATTGTCAATTTTAACATTTATAAAAGTATGAAGTATTCTGTTTATGGATCTTCTTTGCATGTGGTTGATGTCATTGATGTAATTATGCAAGATATTTTTGATGATAACATGTTGGTATCTTTAGAGAGTAATTCTATTGATGATACATGTCTTGAATCTCTAAACGCTAGTTTGGTAGAAAGAATGAGGGTGGTTGATCCCCAAATTGAATCACCATTAGAAACATTCCCAGAAAACCAAGATGAACTAGTGATGTCGGAAACCAAGCTTTCCATAGAGGAACTATAGTTAGTCAAACTCAACACTTTACCCAAATATCTAAAATATGCTTTCTTAGGCCAGGGAGAGACATTACCAGTAATCATATCTAGTAAGATCACTAGTGACCAAGAGGGTAGATTGATTGAGGTGATAAGAAAGTATAAGGTAGCGATAGAGTGGACTATAACCGAACTAAAAGGTATAAAGCCCTCAACTTGTATGCACTAAATATTATTGAAGGAAGGGGAGAAACCCGTAAGGCAACCTCAACGGCGGTTAAACCCACCGATGATAGAAGTAGTGAAAGGAAAAGTCCTAAAACTACTTAAGGCCGGGATGATATATCCTATCTCTGATAGTACTTGGGTAATTCCTACCCAATTTGTTCCCAAAAAGAGCGGGGTGACAGTGGTAGAGAATAAGGAAGGGGATTCGGTACCCACACATATTCAAAACGGATGGCGAGTATTCATAGACTACCACCGCTTAAATGTGGTGACTCGCAAGGACCATTTCCCATTACCCTTCAATGACTATATGTTAGAAAGTTTGTCCGGTCACGCTTACTATTGTTTCCTTGATGGCTATTTGGGATATTTCCAAATAGCTATTGACCCTGAGGACTGAGAAAAAACCACTTTCACATGCCCCTTTGGCACTTTTTCCAATAGGAACATGACATTTGGTCTATGCAATGCCAGATACTTTTCAAAGGTGCATGGTTAGCATATTTTTAGAGTTCATTGAGTGCTTTGTAGAGGTTTTCATGGATGATTTCATCAACGGGGACTCTTTTGATAGATGGTGTAACCTTGTTTTGAACTTTGAAAAGTATCACTTCATGATGGAGAAGGGTATTGTACTTGGCCATGCCATGTCACCTATAGGTTTAGAAGTAGATAAGGCAATAGTAGATACCATTTTATCCTTACCCTACCTCACTAGTGCTATGGATATGATGTCATTCTTAGGACATGTCGGGTTTTACTGGCATTTCATTAAAGAATTTTCTAAAATCTCACCTCTTTTACGCAAGTTGTTGCAAAAGGATGTGGAGTTTATTGCTGATAGAGAAGGTAAGAGATCCTATGACACTTTGAAGGGAATGCTCATGACCTCCCCTATCATACAACCACCCAATTGGTCCCTTCCATTTGAGGTAATGTGGGATGCTAGCGATTATGCCATAGGTGCGATGCTAGGTCAACAGGTAGGGAGAATACCACATGTTATATAATATGCCTCAGTGACTCTTAATGATGAACAATGTAACTACTCCACAACCAAAAAATAGTTGCTAGCCGTAATATTTTCCCTTGAGAAGCTTATAACCTATTTTCTCTACACAAAGCTTATTATTTACATGGACATGTGGCACTTTGCCACTTGATAACCAAAAGGAAGCAAAACCTAGACTTATTAAGTGGATCCTCCTTTTGAGTGATTTTGACCTTGAGGTGTGAGACAAAAAGGGTAGTGAAAATGTGTTTTCCGATCATTTGAGTATGTTGATGCCTCCCAAAAATCTGTATCTCTCCAAGGAAAATCACATGTTGGAACCTATTTTGGAAGAATTTCCCTACGAGTAATTTTTTGGGGTAACAACTAGCCAACCTTGGTATGCTAATTTGGTAAACTACCTAGTCACGGGTAAGATCCCCCTTCTTATGATAAGGCATAAAGTGATAGGTTAGTGAATGAATAAGGGGCATATGTTTGGGATGATCCTTATTTATAGAAGCATTGCTCCAACCAAGTGGTTAGGAGATACATTTCCGAAAGTGAAGTGGAATCCGTCCTTAGATTTTGTCTTTCTTTCCATTGTGATGGACAATTTAGGTATAAAAGAACCAATAGGAAGGTAGTGGAATGTGTTCTTTATTGGCCAAACATGTGGAAGTATACCCAAGAAAATTTTCCAATCTTGTGAAAATTGCCAAATGAAAGGCTACATCTCATTCAAGAATGAAATTCCTCAAACTCTCTTTATACCTTGTGAGGTCTTTGATGTGTGAGGGATGAATTTCATGGGACCTTTTCTTAAGTCCCAAAAGAACATGCATATTCTAGTGCTAGTGAACTATGTGTCTAAGTGAGTAGAGGTCAAGGAAACAAAGAACAATGATTCAAGGATAATGATGGAGTTCCTAAAGTCCAACATCTTCTCTCAGTTATACATTCCCATAATTAATGGTGATTAGTAATAGGGGAACTCACTTTTGCAACAGAATCACTGAGTCCTTGTTGACGAAATATGGCGTAAACCACTAACGCCCCCTTCCAGCATCACTAATAAATCAACATAAGATCCACTAATTAACCGAGAGGGGACTAAGTAAGGTTAAAGATAGGAATTTTTAATATTTCACTCGTTCCTACTACTATGCTACCAAAATTGGTATATAGTGGTAAGTATCGGGGTCGTCCACAAAGATGTTATGATTCTAACAATCAACTACACAAATCTATGATCGGGTCGTCAGTCTGAAACTTGTCAGGAATAATAGTGTTGGTAAAACAAGCATTAGGGGGGGGGGGTTGCTAACAACTAATAACATGCAATTGATCACAAGAATAAACTATATAAACTAGCACTTGGGGGAATATTTGCGTAGCATGACTAATGTTGTTTCAATCCTCAATTTCATCACATATAAGAACTATAAACCTATTCTCGTGTTTGTCACATGTGGTGTGGTCGAAGGCCAACACTTCCCCATACCTATCATGTAGGGTGAGTATGTAATATTTCATCGGCACCGCCTTCATAATTAGGGGAGTGCAATAATGGCCATGTCTGTTGTGCATATGTGAGTCTCCCTCGTGCTATTATGTCCCAAACACTACATCACGATTGCTTCTCCCTAGGCCTAAAAAGGCAAAGGGGATGAAACACCTTATCGATATCTATAGGGTTACAAAGATAACCCTAGTTTGCTAGTAAAAATATCGCTACATGTAACTTATTAGTGTATGGTCGATCATAACATTTACTCGGCAACCAGCGTACACACACCCACACGGTTCCGAACTATCGTTACCCCAAGCACATCTAGGTTTCCTTCCCCAAGGGGTATCAATAATGCATCGACATGAAAGTAAACTACGGTGTGTGCTAACTAAGTGTGACAATCATGAAATTCACAAGAATATGACGAACAAGCCAACATAATAATCACAATACACATAGAAATAGTTAAATCTAAAAAATCTCACAAAACAAACATTAATACATGCCTACAAATATAATCTCCAAGTAAATTAACTATTCCATAAAAATAGATCCATGGAAAATGTTGAATTAAATGCCATAGATCTAGGAAAACAATGGGAAGAAAAGAAAAGAAAATAGAAGGAAAAGAAAAGAAGAACTCCAGAGAGATTGAGAAATCTCATATTCCTTTCCGCCTACTTGGAAAATAAAAGTTACATTATGCCTACTTGGTCCACCCTAAAAGAATAAAGGCTCCGGTATATAGAAGTACGGATTTGAGCCTTGAAAATGCCCAAAAACACCCTAACAGCCGCAATTTGCATGACCAGTGGAAAACGACATGGTCCGTGCACTGTTGTGGTGGCGCAGGGAGTGTGGCATGGCACGGCCCATACAGACTCGTGCTAGCACGGGAGGTCATTTCCGTACCTCTCAAAGATATAATTTTTAAGCCTTATTGCTTCCTAACTACAACTAAGTAGCTAGTGGCAAGTCCAGGTCGTCCACAGAGACAGGAGATACTCTCAAGTGTTTGCTCATAAAATGGTAAATACTATGCTAGATATATAGATATAGATATATATATATAATAAACAACATAAAGAAGGGGGTTTTTGGTTTAGTTTTCTAAGTTAACAATTTAAAGACAAGTTAAACTAACAAATCATACAATAACTAAGATGGGATTAAGTATGAAATACGGAGTCTTGGGGGAAATTGACCTACACTTCCAAACCGTCTATCTATCATTGAACATATAACCTATTTAACACCTTTACTACTTGTTGTGAAGATAAATATTCCATCATTCTTTGATAGTAGTTTACTAGAGTGAATTCGATATCTCTAGATAAACCTCACTAATGACCCCCTTAGTAATTCAACGCCTAAAAGTATCCCATTAATGGAATTAAGCTCAAAGAATCAACAAGCTTGGTAATACTTATAAACACTACACTGTGTCTAAGTATTGAACCAATTCACGCATTTACACAAGATTAGCCAAGAACGTTCAACGCTCTTTCACTTCTCTCATTTGCTACACAAATAAACATGACGAAGAATTCGACATCACCACATTTACCTAGCATTCATCGAATCACCAACAACATTAGAAGCCCTAAATCATGCTTTTGGATTCCATATCAAAGAGGGAAGAATTAATTACTTTCTTCAAACCCTAACACAATATCATACAAGCATTTCATATACTAAAACTTTCAATATCATAAATGAATTCAACAACCCATTTCAATACAATAAATGCACAATAGATAAAGCATTAAATAGCTTATAAAAAAGTCTCAAGACATGGGTTTGGAAGCCTAATAAATTGCTCCCAAGGTTAAGTTTAGCTACTACTAATCATACTAATTCACAAAATCAATTCAAACATTGAATCAAAGTGGAACAAGGGTGAAAGAAATGGAAATCTAGGATTTTTTTGCCAATGGAGTCGGGGGAAGAAGGTTCGAGAAGAAAGAGAAAATGAGTTGAGTATTTATACTACAAAAATTCTAAAAAGTAAGTCTGGGCAGGTGACCGTCGCGATCGCAATGGCATCTGTCGCAATAGAGCGTTGCGACTCGCGACGGCCAGAGTAACCTTCCCTTAAATGACTTAACTTCTTAGTCTTCATGTAGTCTTCTATTCTTCCTTTCCCCATGTCTTCAAAAGTCTTCATGGTCTTCAAAATGGAGTTTTCAAGGTCTTCAAATCTTCTATAATTATCTTGTCTCACAGAATTCTTATTATAAGTGACAAAAACGATAAAGTCGCTCTCAAGACTAATATTATGAATTCAAGATAAAATAGAGTCTTCAGAGCATCAAAGTCTACCAAAATGAGTCTAAGAAGGTACAAAAATCACCTTATAAAATGGACACATCAAATATCCCCACACTTGAACTTTACTCGTCCTCGAGTAAGAAAAGATCCAAGAATGAGGATAATCTCACATGTCCCTATCTTAATACTAATATTCCACCAAGCAAAACCTAACAAAACTCTCAACTCTCTAGTCCCCCAAAAGTGTATATCACACATAACCTTATTTCCTAATTCTACCCATATATACTATCACTTCCCTAAACTATAAAAAAAATCAATGGTATCAAGTGAAGCTAAAAACCATGTATCAAATGTTCAACATAAGCTTCACTTTATACCAATCACATATATA
>JAULKK010309697.1:0-12017 GCA_032355705.1 Rubia peregrina
CAAGTACACACTCTTTAGGGACCTATCTTATCAACAAATATATCCACTTACATTCATTCAATCCATAGATTCCATGCATATTGAAAACGTACAAACACATATATGTATATACTCCCTCCGTCCCATAGAGGTTGACACAATTACTTTTGGATATGTATTTTATGCAAGATGAGTTGGAAGTGTTGATGGGAAATAAAGGAAAAATATTTTGGTAATGGAAGAGTTGACTAGTAGATTTAATCAACCTCTTGAGGGATAATATAGTAAATGTATAAACTCATTTTTTGTCACTTTTGGTAAAAATTAAATTGTACCAATTTCTATGGGACGCACGAAAATAGAAATAGTGCCAAATTATATGGGACGGAAGGAGTATATATACACACACACATATATATACATATATTAAAGTCAATAAAAACATTCATTATATTACTATAAAATGTATAATTACAACCATATACAATAATGGAATACCTAATTTCAGTCAACCAATAGTTAAACACATCCCCTCATACAAAATGAACAAACCTAAATTAAAGATGACAAATTTGAGGTATTCAAAAACTTACTTTGTAATTGAGTAAGCACAATCAACAAGCCTGTTAGCCACCTTCAACATTGTGGATCTGGTTTTTGAAGAGGAATACTGAAATGGGGAGAAATGTTTTAGGCATTATGATTGGATTTGTTCAATGGAACCAAACTTACAAACTAAAACCTGACTATTGCGACATAGCTCCAACCCATCGTCTAACAATTGGTCGACCCGATGAATAGTGTGAGGTTGGTCGTTCCAAGAATAACTGATATTGCTTGATCCAACCCATATTACCTACGTCGCACTTACATTGGTCATACTATTTACTTCGATTTTCCAGAATATTTACCTCTGTTTCGATGATACTTAGGTAAAAACCAATTTTTACCTCGGTTATTTAATAACCGAGGTAAATAGCATCTTTTACTTCGAAAAAATCAAGGTAAAAGGGGCCAAGTAATATGCCATTTTTCTTGTAGTGTACACTGAATCTACAATACTCCCAACAAGAAGGAACTCCTTTAGAAATAAGAAGATTCAACCAACACTGAGGTGGCACAACTAGATACCCAATCCCTTCTTCAAGCTTCTATCAGTTCACTGAAGCTTGAAATTTCCAAAGCATACCTCAATCCCAAATCCATTCCGCAACACTAGAGCCTTGCACCAAGAATCCCAAATGTGAAAAAACATTATAAAAAAATCCATTACCAAGTCTTGTTACCCACAACACCTACAAGCTAAACGCACAACACTTATATAAATTAAAAAACAATGCTTTTCACAAAATAAGTCAACAAAGAACATTCCCTGGTACCTGAAAAACATACTCCCTCCGTCTCGGAATAAATGACATATTGAAATTTGGCTCGGTACTTTATGCAAGTTGAAGTGCAATGAATAATTGTGAAAAGGTAGGGATATTTTAGGAAAATAGTGGGTCCAATCATAAAGTTGTTGAAGTTAAAGAGGATGTAGTAGGAATTTTACAACGTATTCCTTACCATTTTAGGTAAGAATTAAAGTGTGCCTTTTTACATGGGACGAATAGAAATAGAAAGTGTGTCATTTATTCCGAGATGGAGGGAGTACAACAGAAACCAAAAGCTACCCACAACTACCCACAACAAAACATGCAATAACCAAAAGGAAAAATACCGCAATAACAAGGAAGAGTAGCATGGTAACAAAATCCAAGAGGACTATTGGTGTGATGGATCGCGGGATGGCTCAGAAAACTTAGAAGAACACAAAGACGTCCTCTTCGAAGATGAGCTGAACATAGCCACATACCTACCAACTAGAAGAGGGCCCATTTTCATGGGCAAAAATGAGGAATATGAAAGAGGACAGAATATACTTGAAGACACTCTGGTAGGTTGTTTTCTTGACTACTGCCATTTCTCCTTGGTGATAATGCAGCTCCACATATCAAACTAATGGGGAAAAGGAGTCCAAGCTATATAAAAATGGGAAATTTTATGTCTTTTGGTTAGCTCATATATTAAAGCCCCTAGCAGTGCTACACAATGGACAAGTAGTAATAGTAGGAATACTGATGGTCTTGCATAGGCTAGTCCCAGAAATGGTACTCTCCCATATGACGTTAACCAAATTATATATTTGGATCTATATTTATGGTCTTGCCCTGGAATACTTTGGAAGAAATACAATTGCAAAGTTTTCAACAGTGATTGGCAGCGCTCATTGTTAGACTAGATTCATTGAATTAGTCACATGATAGTCACTAAGTTATAGTAAGACTCTACTAGGGTTTTCTCTCATATACTATCGATTTATTCCAATCTCATCAATGACAGAATTATAGAGATTTATCCCCTAACATGGTATCAGACTAAACTTATCAGTCCTATTTCAAAGTAGCTCTAATCTTCTTCCTTCTCCCCCAGATTTATTTCTGTCATAATCTTCTCCCCAAAATAATGTTTCTGCAATATTCTCTTCTACTCTCCTAGCCAATCTATACTTTCCCCAGATATTCTTTCTTTTTTTCTGATTATCACTTCTCCACCACATCTTTCTTTCATGTGCCTACCCTAGCCTACTCTACTTCTCTTTTTCACATATTCATTCCACCAAATTTTCACAAAATTATCCTCATCCCACCAACAACTCTTTCTTTCTTTCCACTTTATCGTCATAAACTTCTACAGCTACAACTTTCTAATGGCGTAGGAAAAATTGTCGTTCAACACTCTCCTCCATATGCTTCCTATTAAATTCTCTTCAACAAATTATCTTCTCTGGAAAAGTTAGATTCAACACATTCTCCAACCGCAGGAACTGTTCAAATTTGTCGATGTGTTAAATCTATGTCCGTTGATGCCCTCACCACCGGTAGCATCGTCTTTCTCCTATGCATCGGTGGTTGGTTCTCCTAGTGGTTCCAAAGACACTCGGGCCACATATGAGAAAGAGAAGGTTGTATACGAGGCGTGGTGTGACGAAGATCAACGTATATATAGCCTATTGTTTTCATTCCTCACCGAATATGCTCTCGATGAAATCTCAGGTTGTGACACTTCGAAGTAAATTTGGGATACTCTTTATGACGAGTATTAGAACTACAGGAAGTCATCCATTTTTCATCTTCGTCAGCAAGCGATATAACTTTGCAAAACAGGTTATGTTCATGACTTACATCTCCAGTTCAAAGGTATTTTTTAACAACTTCCTGTTATGGGTTCTCTTGTATGCAATGATGATCAGCTTTTGTGGTTCTTGACTACCTTGGTGCTGAATTTAAAGATTTTTCTGCCCCTCTTGCTGATCTTTCTCCCACCTCGATGTATGCTGATGTTGCTGCTCTCGCAAAAAATCACAGAGCTTTTTAAAGTAATTTACAGGGTATTGTAGCTCAAGGAAGCTCTGCTTATGGATCATTAACTTTTACAGCCTCAGACGTACCTGCAAGTGGACGCACTTGGGGCCACGCGTCCGCAGCTTCTGCACGTGATGGTGGCTCGTCTGGTCCATGTGCTGCCTATGGTGGATATTTTTCTTACCACGGTCATGGTAGGAATTCTAGCTGGTTCTCTAGTGAATTTGGTCGTGGGTTTGGGCTTTAGTGCAAGTGGTGTCGTTAGCCGGGTCATAATGCCTCTCATTGCTCCCATTTGGTTCTCCTCCAGTCTGAGACTTCCAATCTTGCTCATCAGTTCCGGTCTTCTTTACAGCTTGAGTCATCTAGTGTTTCCTCAGATTGACACATTGACTCAGGGGCATCGAATCATATAAGTGCTTCTTAATCAACTCTTGAGAGTGTGACCCCTTATACTGGTAATGCTCATGTCTCTGTTGGTAATGGTCATAAAATCTCTATTTCTGCTATTGGTGATTATAGGAATACACCTAGTTTACATTTATCGGATATCGTAATTGTGCCTGATATTACCAAGAATTTATTGTCTATTAGTCGGCTTACCAAAGATCTTGGTGTTTTAATCACTTTTAACGATCGTTATTTCGTTATCTAGCACCAAGTTATCAAGGAGCCGTGGATAAAGGCCATAGTGAGAATGGTTTGTATGTGCTGGATCGTGGTGAAAAGGCTTTAGTTTCATTCATTAAGAAAAATAAAAAATCGGGCATCATTTGAGTTGTGGCATGCCCGGTTAAGACATGTGTCCCATAACATTATTTCCTTGTTAGCTAAATCTGGTGAACTGTCTTTTTCTTCTTTATTGCCAAAACCTCAAACCTGCGCCCCTTGTGTTATGTCAAAAGATCGTAAATTATCTTTTGCTTAGAACTCTAATCGAGCTAGGCATATTTTTTATTTGATTCACTGTGATTTGTGGGGTCCAGCACCTGTTTTATCTAGACATGTCTTTGCTTATTACGCTCTTTTTATAGATGATTTCTCGATATTTACGTGGCTTTAACCTATTCAACAAAAATCTGATTTTTTTAATGTTCACATGAAATTTGAGGCTTCTGTGGAAAATTAGTTTTCTTCTCGTATTACGGTTTTTCAGAGTGATAGCGATTATGTATTCCTTAATGCTCGGCTTCGTGCGCACTTTGATAAAAAAAATGGATCCATTAACAGGTTTCCTGTCCTTACACGCCTAAGCAGAATGGTTGTGTTGAGCGCAAGCATCACAACGTCGCTGAAATTGGCCTCACTATGCTTTTTACTCTCATATGCCACTTTTTTTGGGGATGATGCCTTTGCGACTGTTGTTTATACTATCAACCGCATCTTTTTGCCTATTCTTGGTGTCTCCCCTTTTATGGCCTCTTATTTGATCGGGTGCCGGTTTACTCTAACTTCCATCCCTTTGGTTGTAGAGTTTATCCCTTCGTTCGGTGGTATGTGGATCATAAGTTTTTGCCCCAAAGCATCCTTTGTGTCTTCATTGGTTATAGTTCTTAGTACAAGGGCTTTCAGTGTTTTTGTCCCACTTCTGGTTGGGTTTACATCACTCGTCATGCTTGGTTTGATGATACATGTTATCCCTTCGCCATTACTGATTCAATATCTTTATCATTTTCTTCCCTTGATGTCTCTACCTTCGTTTATCTGGTGCTCCCTAAACCTATATCTGAGGTCTTTTTATCACCTACAACTGCTTGCTCGATTTGCTCATCAGACTCGCCATCAGACTTCAACTTGACGGTTGGTTCCCTTGCCTCTGATTCTGGCTCACTACTAGATTCTTCACTGGTCTCTTCCAGGTATTTTTCTCCTTCCAATGGCTCCCCCGACCTGCTGCCATCTTGGACTCACCCTATGGCTACTTGAAATCATGAGACGGTTCGACGGGCACATTATTTTGATGATTATGAAGTTTTTGGTCTTATATCTGCCTTACTCACTCAGATTGAAACCTCGTGATTACTGTAGTACCCTTCAGGATCCTCAGCAGGTGGCTGCTAGGGATGACGAAATGACTGCTCTTAGACATCCACATAATTGGGATTTGGTTCCGCGACCTTATGATGTGAATATTGTTAGGTCTAAATGGGTTTTTTAATTGAAATATCATTCCCATGAAACTGTGGAACACGATAAGGCTCGTTTGGTTGCTCGGGGATTCTCTTATATACTCAATTTTTACTTTGACCATACTTTTAGCCCAGTGGTCAAAGCTTCCAACGTTTGCACGGTTCTTGCAATCACTACAATGCATCGATGACGGTTACATCATTTAGATGTCAAGAACGCTTTTCTGAATGGTGTTCTCGACTTTCCTATTTATATAGCAGAACCTGTTGGCTACAATGATCCTAGCCTACCTGATTATTTGTGTCGTCTACGGAAGGCCACTTATGGGTTGACGCATCCTTTGACAGTAAAGGTGCTAAATAACCACATTAACATGTATAACCTGAATCTTATGTTTTTAATGAAAACTAAGTGTACCTATAGCAAAATTAATAAGCGGCAAGGTCATTCATACTTTACTAACTGGGAAGTAGTAGATTCTGTAGGAACAATTGGAGGGCTCTGCAAAGCCTGGTCCTTAGATATCCTTGTATCGGTTGTTAAAATATGCCCAAATTTTATATGCTGCAAAATCATTATAGCCAAGGTGATGAATGGATGTTGATCTTCATGTATGGCATCCTGATCAGTATGGGATAACATAGAAGTGATTGTACAAAATACCAATCTACCGATAATCATCACAGGGACTTCAACTAGATCTAGAGGGGGAAGACAAGTCAAGCAAAAGACCAGTAATACCACAGGAGGTGGAAGATCTTAATATACTTCTCACATGCATAAACTTATACGAGCTTAGCAATAAGGGTCGGTGGTTTACCTGGTCAAATGGAAAGAGATGAATTGAATTGATCTTAGAACACCTTAATCGACCATTTGCAAACACCGTTTGGATAACAGTGTTCAAGACACACAGCCTCACAAATCACACAATCATGATATCAGACCACGAAGCTTTCACCACAAACACTCACCTGAGGAAAAGAGGCCCTAAAAAATCAACAAGAAGAAGATTTGAGTCATACTGGACCATATACAATCATACAAATGAGCTGGTAGGACGAATCTAGAGACCAGAGCCTTCAGGAGGTACGCACGAAACAATCACACTAGCAAGTTTCAAAAGGAAGTTGTATGAAATAACAACAAGGCTACACAACTAGGCTAAAGAGAAAATGTTGGAAAGCTCAAGTACAAGATAAAATGGGTGGAACAACAATTGGGCATGAAACAAAGACAAAAGGACCCAAACGAAAGGCATGAAAAGATAAAAGAGCTGGAAAACCTCCTTACAATGATGGAGGACTACTTGAAACAAAAGCCAAGATCATTATGGCTAAAGGAAGGACACAGGAACATCATTGTCCTCCATAGATGGGCCCAAAAAATAAATGGACGAACTATATAACCTAGCTCAAAGATGAAGTAAGAAGGTGGATAGAAAAGCTAGGTGATCTACAACTGCTGATCTACAATCTTGTAAGTTCAGTATTTGTTACAGAATCTCTTATGCCAGATGCCTTCAGACAATCTACCATACATAACATCTTAAGCCTCATAAACAAGGGGGGTGGATCCGCAAGAAAAAGATGAGGAAACTCGTTAATAGTGCACAGAGTCATTGAATATCTTCGCAAGAAGAAGAAAAGGGCAGAAACTGATGCTGGAAATGAAGATCGACTCAACATGAGAAAGGCATATGATAGAGTATCCTGGGACCTCCTTGAGCAAATGATGAAATTAATGGGTTTCCCAAACAAATGGACATACTCCATAAAGCTCAATAGGACAAGCTCCAACCCATTCAAACCAAAATAAGGACTTAGGCATGGGTGTCCATTTTCCCCATTCCTTTTTGTACACTTCCTGGAAGCATTCTCATCCATAATAGCATCCAACGAGTTTCAAGAACTTTGATTATGCTTCAAGATAGGCCTACCGGTCTAGCCGATGTCACACCTAATGTTTGCAGACGATTGCATCTTTTTCTTCAACATTTTAGAAAGAGGATCGATGAAACTGACACAAACCATAAACCTCTTTGCGGCGTACTCAAGTCAAAGAATAAATTTCCAGAAGTCTGTGCTGCTAGTCATCCCCAACACAAATCCAGTAATAAAGGAACTACTAAGCCAAACATTCAGAGTTATCTAAGGCCTACTCAAAGAGAACTTCCAGGGCCACGACATTGATTTCGCAGGCCTATGAGTGGGGATGTTTGGGAAATTGACACACATGGTTAAGGTGAAGATGTCAATTTGGAAGACACGAGACATGTCAGTCATAGGAAGAGTCACACTCATCAAGCATGTCACCGCCACAACAACACAATACACCCTCATCACATTATAAATACCATTCACGGTTGCAAAATATATTGACAGCCATCTAGTTAGATTCATATCGCTTGGGGATGCAAAGGGGAGATGGATACACTAGAAGTCGTTGGAATCCATGTGTGACACCAAGTGGAAAAGGGATCTAGGGATGTGATCCACTGAACAAATAAACCAAGCCTTCCTAGGAAAATTAGAATGGAAGATCATAACCGATAAGGAGTCTTTCTTCTCCAAACTATTCCTCAACAAGTATTGTAACAATGACAGATTTCTAGAGGTCAAAGGAAAACAAGGCTCCACGTGGGAATGGAGGGGAGTTCTATGTGGATGCGACCTAATCAAAATTGTATGACCGACAACTCCTAGCTCTACTTTGATTCAAAGTCAGTGATCTCATCGACAATGCTAAGCAATGGTGTATGCCATTACTAAGGTTGTTCTTCCAGCTGGAGATAGTGAAAGACATTATAGGAATCCACATCCCTCTGGCACCCCTCAGATAGAAGGACTACCAATTGTGGGGCAAAGACTGGCTCGACAATTACTCTGTCAAAGCAACTACCATGAGGCATGGAATGCAAATATTATCCACAAACCTCGAGCTTTAATATGTCAACATACACACATGACAATCAAAACTTTGGAAGAAACTTTGGCACTCAAAGACACCAGAAAAACTTAAGTTCTTGGTTTGAAGACTGGCACAGAATGTGGCTCCCAAAACCAACACTAGGAATTTGAAACATGGAGGTTTATCGTTTTAGCCAAATGGTCACACCCAAGTGAAAACACACTTACACATGATCCTCGAGTGTGATATTGCAAGAAGAGTCTGGAGAACATCCATGCTAGGTTTTGACTTTTGACAAGGTGCCCCACTAAACTGAAAGCGTGGATTTGAGAATAGTTCGAGGCAACACTGGAAAAGGAGGACATGGACCTCACCTGCATAATTATATGGCGATTTGGTGCATAAAGAACAATGTAGAACAACAAGAATTGTCGGTGGAATCCATACTAGTTATCATCAAGGCAACAAAGCAGATGGCCACGAAGGGGACCTACCAGAGCAAATGCTAGGTGTCAACCCCAACTCACCGCAATTAGCCCTCGAACGTAAGGCAAACCCAGTGCAACTAAGCGAACCAAAACAGGCTCAGGTGGGAACCATCCAACAGTTATGTCACACAGTTTCCTTGATGGTGTCTGAGTACAACAACTGGATGTGCATCAAAACAGACGCCACCTACAGGATAAAGGATGGCAAGGTGGTAGCAGCTTGATGCTCTACACAAGAAGATGCTACCAACCATTGACTGGGATCATAGAACGTTCAGACGCCATCAGCATTTTAAGCAGAGTTTATCACTATACATTAATCAATGGAACATGCAAGATATCGAGATGCCACAGACATTTTCCTGTGCACCGACTGTGAAATAGTGCTAAATCATATCCTTAATTCTCCTAACGTCCCTCCGAGAACAAAGGGCCTAGTCAACAGTATCATAATACTAGCAATAGCCTTCACTAAAGTACATGTAACAAAGGTCTCTAGATATGTTGTAACGAACGCTCACAATGTGACTCGTAATGTAATCGGTGGTATGTACCACCAAACCCATGGTAAAATAAGTGCACGGTTCTTTGCTTCAAAAAAAGAAGTCAAACAACCTTTTTATAAAAAATTCTCATCTTATCACTTCTCACAATCATCATTACACTATTTTTATACCCTCATCCCACATTTATATGAACTCTTTATATTTTGAGACGTCTCAACTAAAATTACACTTATTCATTTTTTCCTTCTAATTTGGACTGATTTGTCCATTATTGTTTATGGAATGACCCATATTTTACTCCAATCGCAACCTTTCTATTGAAGTAAATTTTCCCCTCTTCTCTCAGTGCAAGGATAGTTGGGACTAGAGGTGTCAATTTGGGCTATCGTGTCGGGTTCGTGTCGGGTTGGAAACGTGTCGTATTGAAACATGCCAGGTTGAAATGTGTTGATTTCATTTTTCGTGTCGGGTCAGGTTGGGTTAAGTTACTATTGTGTTGGGTTGAAAACGTGTTAGTTTTTTCCTCGAGTTGGGTTGTGTCGGGTTGAGTTAATATCGGGTCGGGTTACTGTCATGTAATTTTTTATACTCGGGTTAGATCAGGTCAGGTTGGATCAGATCGGGTTACTATCGTGTCATTTTTTGTACTAAAGGCTTGTTCGGATCTAATCATGTTAATTATTTTTATAATGTTTCATATTGGATTCAGATATATTTCAGGTTGGTTCATTTTAGATCAAGTTATTATGCTACCCAATTAAATTTGGGTTGGTTTAGGTTATGTTTCAATAATATTATTATTACAACTGCACTATTATCATAATCTGTTTCGTTGGAACTTGTAACTTCTAGCTATACATTACTGGAAAACGGGTATGTATGCACGATATGTCATTGTTGGGAGAGTAATATTGGTGCTAGGAATTTCATAGGCATCGGTAATCTGGTAAATGAAACAAAATAATGGTGCCTAATAATAAATCTAACACTTGTTCACTGAATACCAGTGTCTATCAAGAAAAAATGTCTGAATTTAATATTTTTCAGCACCGATTTTGGTTGAATGACATATACCAGTGCTAATACGCGTGCTTATGACCAGAATAGTATTTTTTACAGTTAAAATTGTGGTGGCAAAATATATATAGCACCTATATCGGTGCTAGGATTGTATTTAATTTGAAAGTTTAAAAAATACTTTGAAATTTTGAAACAGTCCCACGAAACTGCGTTATAATTGTATAGGCATCGATATGTTGACGAATGACACCGGTAGTCATACCAGTGCTCGATATATAAAAAATCCCCAACATTTACAAACTAGAAAATGAAAAAAAAATGTTTTGAGAAATGGGTTTACAATATGAGTTACTCTAGAACATATAATAACATTTTCCAACAATTTACCAAAAATTAATTAATTAAATATTTTTATATTTAGGAAACTATAACAAAAATCATGTATTTTGTAGCAATGGATAATGGGGGTAACAGAAAATTTGCCCACGTTGTAGAAGTAATCAATGTTGACTTTCGAGACCCTTCTGTTCACCCATACATGCCCAAATTTCAAAGTCGCAATAATATCTTATTGAATTTCAGTTTAATGTCGCCAATTTCCTGATTCGACAACTCCAACTTTTTTGGAGGGACCTAAGTGCAAAAACTAAAAACTTTACTCGTAACTCCAAATTGAAATCCGCTCGAAAGTGATGCTATCCTATACACCCCCATTGTATTTTCCAAATACGCAACACAATATTTATCAACAATCGAGCATAAGAACATATTCGTAATCATTTTCGATTTCTCTTTTTTACTTCTAAGTAATCAACTTTAAATTACTCTAAAACATGTATTAGCGCTTTTCAACATTTCACCAAAAAATTCATGTATTCAATATTTCTATATTTTGGAAAGAATAACAATTTTGGGAATGGATAATGGGGTACCACAATTTTGGGCCACAGTGTAATTTTTCAAGATTTTGTAGAAGTATTCAATGTTGACTTTCAAGGCCTTATGTTCACTCATACATGCCCAAATCGCAAACGCACAATCGTACATTATTGAATTGCATTTTGGTATCACCAATTTTGTGATTTGACAATTCCAACTTTCTTGGAGGGACCTAAGTGCAAAAAGTAAAAAACTTTACTCGCAATTCCAAATTGAAATACGCTTGAACGTGATGATACCCTATACACCCTATTATATTTTTCAAATATGTAATGGAATATTTATCAACAATTAGACACATGAACATATCCGTAAACCTCTTCGGTTTCCCTTTTTTATTTCTAGGTAATCAACTTTAAGTTACTTTAGAACATGTAGTAGAGTTTTCCAACATTTCACCAATAAAAATATTTTTTTATATTTTTATATTTATGTAAGAATAACAAAAATTATGTATTTTGAAGAGAAGGATAATGCCATAACAATTTTTGGGCCATATCGTAATTTTCCATAAATATGTTAGCGACGCTTTTGTGCCTGTTATCTTAGTTGAATAGCAATGTTGAGTATTAATTGAATTCAATTCACTTTTTAAAATACGTTAGTGCATTTTTGTGTTGTAATAAATAATTTAATTCTAT
>JAULKK010309707.1:0-12016 GCA_032355705.1 Rubia peregrina
AACGATATGTCACATGATATATTTATTGTTTATATATTAATTTATATTTAGAGTCAAAGTTTGTAAAGTTTGACTCTAAAAAATCAAATAGAAAGTTTAAAGTGGGACGGAGGGAGTATGTTTATAGTGGTTTCCCACGTATCCATACGGGACTCGAAATCGATTGAAAACCTTTTAAATATCAAATGATTCTCCTACAAATTGGAACTTTCACAGTTTATTACATTGCGCCTACTCGAAGACATTGTCTTGTGCGAGATCATTTCACTGTGAGATCAAAAATTAATGTGTAATATTATGAAGTTTAATTAGAGATGTAGTTTTAAATATAATTTAAAAAAGTTTGGGAGAGGAAGGAGGGATGTGAGTGCAATCACCAATTTTTGGGAGTGTTGGACATAAATAATTGGAGAATTAATCATTCCGACCAGCTCTTCATTCAAACAAACCGCCCGCAAAACCCCATCGGAGAGGAAGCAGTTTCGACCAACGAAACTCGTCGATGAACGGGCCTTCAACCTGCAGTGGCGAACAAGTCAACAGATCCCGTCACGCGACCAAATTTCTAACGACGAACATGAGAAAACCCTGTGTTTACATCGAAGGACGACCAGTGGCGGAATTGGAGTGTGGCCGTCCCAACCTCCGGTGAATGAAGGGGCTAGATATACATGTATTTTTCATCAGCCCCGGTAAAATTAATGTTGGAAGTGCTAAACTCTGCCCCGCCCAGGATCCGTCCCTCCTCAAGTTTTGGTTTAGTTCCGCCACTGAGTACGATGGTGGTTGATGAATATATTTCCACCGATAAGAACCTCTCGTCGTGATCACCGAATCGTGTCCGACCTGCAAGATAATGCCCCCGGTGTCCGGGGGGTAAACACTCTGATGCTTAAGTTAGTATAAGCGTTGTATTGAGAGAGTATTGAATGGTCTAAAGGCTTACCAGGCCTGTGTATTTATAGGGGAGGAGAACCCGATCTTCAATAGGATTCGAACTCCTTTCCTTATTTGATAAGTACAGCAATTCGAGTACAATTGGTAACTCATGATAGCTTCCTTGTAGGAATCAATAATATCCTTAATTAGGACTGGATCACGCGTCCCTTTATGGGCCTCGAGACGGACTTTAGACGATACCCTAAGCTCGAAGCTCGCGGGCCTCGACAAGTCGTGGCCCTGGTATCATCAGATATCTAGATTAGCTCTCATGTCGTCTTGATTTCCTTCATTGTATTCTATGGTCCTTGGGCTAGGAATTCTTACTTCCACTAGAATGACTTCTTCGTAGCTATAGACTAAACCAAATGGTGTTTCCGGAGTGGAAATCCTAGGGGTTGAATGGTATGCTCATAAAATGGTAGCTAGCCCATCTACCCAACCTGACTGTTTTCCTTCGAGTCGCTTCTATATTCCTTGGAAAATGGTCCTGTTTGTGACTTCCACTTATCCATTATCTTGAGGGTGTGCGACGGAGGTTAAATTCTGACTCATGTTCAAGTCTGGGCACCATTCATTGAATGCTCTGCTTGCTAACTGTGTCCCATTATCCGAAAAGATGGTTTTTTGCAACCCGAAGCGACATACTATGTTCTGCCTGGCATATGAGATCGCCACCTTGGCTTTGATTTTGTTTAGCATTTTCACCTCTACCTACTTGGTGAAATAGTCAATCGTGACGATGGGGAATTTTGCCCTGCCTAAGCCTGGTGGGAACAAACTTACGATATATATATATCCATCATTTGTCAAATGGACACACATTGTATAAGCATGTCATCTCCGATTGTGGTTTTTGTTTTACCGTGGCATTTCGTTAGCATCTGTTACACTTCTGGACAAATGTGTGTGCGTCTCCAAACATTGTTGGCCAGTAGTATCCCAGTGTCAGTATTTTCTTGCCCATAGTCCGAGCTCTCTGGTGCGACCTGCATCAGCCTTCATGAATGTCTCCGAGATCAATGCTAATTTTTGAGGTCCAACACACCGTAGCCATGGTTTGAGGTATCCCTTTTTGTACAGGACGTTGTTGGTGTAGTTGTATAATGGTGCATTAAGCTCCAGCTTACGTGCTTCCACTCCCATCCATGGGTAGATGGTCGTGTTCGAGGTATTGCATTATAGGCTTCGTCCAACCTCCATAGTCTTCCTGTACTAGCACTGTTGTTGTGGCTGAAGTGCTTCGTGTTGGTATTAGCTAAACCAAGACATCTTTATCCCTCTGAATGGATGTATATCCTGAAATCGTTAGCTTGCTTAAAATTTTTGCCTTTCAATTTTTAGAGCGAAGTACATGTGTGATTTTAAAGTAGGTGAAACTTCAGATGAGCTGTCTTGTCCCATTCAAGTATTTGATTAACTGTCTTTCCTTGACAATGTTATCACCCAACACCTATTGGACGACAGCCTAGGAGTCGTTGTGGACCTGCATACTTTTTATCCCCATTTTTAGAACTAGGTCGAGTCCTCTGATGAGTGCCCTATATTCAACTTCATTGTTTGTAAGAGAGAATTGGAAAAGGAGTGTGTATTTATATTCATCTCCTTCTGGAATAATTAAGAGGAGACCTGCTCCGCAACCTTGTTTTGACGATGCTCTGTCTACGAAAAGTGTCCGAGCGCTTCGGTCAAACTTCTCCTTTTCTTTGGGGCAGAGGGAATTCCAAGCTTTCTCCATATGTAGGTGGATCTCTTCCACCATGTCAACAAGGAAATTTCCTAAGGCTTGCTCTTTGAGTGACATTCTGGGACTGGAAATGACCTCATGTTCTCCTAGTTCAATGACCCATTTTGTTAGTCACCCGGATATTTCTAGCTAGTGGAGTATTTGCTTGATGGGTTGGTCTGTGTACACCACGATCTTGTGGGCCTAAAAGTATGGTCGGAGTCTTCTGTCGAAGTGAATGAAACTGATGCTCCTAAACACTGAATAAGCCTGTTAGTGAACTTAGCACAACATAACCAGTGCAGGGAACCCTGAGCTTACAAAAATACAAAGAAGACACATCGGTTACTGTAAGTACACTACTATAACCCACTCCCACCATACTTAATATTATAGACAATGAAATTTCAAATAACAGGTTTTATATATGTCCTCCTCCAATTAATTAGAGACTGATCATGTTATTGAGAGCAATTTTTTGAAATGACCGTTAATGGCACTGCCTTTAATAGCACCCTTACCACTCTTTTTACATTTCAAATTTATCCCTACTTTCTCGGGAGTCGCACCTTCCTATATATATATTTACCCAAGAATTTGATACTCTCTTTGTCATCCTTCTATTGAATCTGTATTAGTAATCCAACTCATGTATGAACTTTTCTCATTCTGATAAAAAAAAGTACCCGCTTAGCTCGCCACGACTCCTTGGCTAGGGGGCTAATGGTATACACCTCCCTAAACCGAGCGAATTCTAACACCAAAGCCAACACCTCGCATAAGAAGACTAGACCAACGAGCACAAGGAATAGTCCACTGGATATGAGGTGCAGCTCACCCCGAGAAGAAAGACAATCAACACCTACGAGCATCCTAACGGGACCACGATCACACGATCACACGATCCATCAACTATAAATGAAGACCATAAATAATGAAATAGGTAATGGCATATTAGCTAAAAAACACTATTACAATAGAGGATTAACTTGAGCGCTGGAGTTTAATCATGGGAACTCCCTGGGATTTTGTTTGCATGTGTCTAGGATGACCAAACTGATCGCGCTAATTCTATTGATTATGTTAGCCCGGAAGGAATTCCCGGCATCAAGAGCTAATTTGGAATGACTCCAGAAAGGCACAAATTGTTATTCTTCCTAGCTCCTGATTTGTCTGCCTTTTGATTATTACAGCTTTGTTCGCCCTGTCCTCCGGGATCTCTTTTCCTTCAAGTTTCCAACTATTACGAATGAGTTCAGGAAAAACTTCATCCTCTTTTTTAATGGAAGCAACTGTTTATCTTGTTTTAGATCTGTTTCTTCCAATGATCTTGCTCCTTTGTTCCTCCCAACAATAACATTCGTAATCTTCTAAATGAGTTGAATAGGCTCTGAGTAGCACCTTTCCTCTTGCTGATTTATTTTCTATGTAAATAGGATAGGGTCAGGATTCCAGTTTTGCTCTGAAGCCTCCTTGTTTTTATTGAACTCCAAGTAACTGCTTTAAATAGCCGGCTGATCCTTGCTCCAATTTGCTTCTCTTGATATGTCCACTCTCTGCCACATCCTCACAAATTTCGAGTTGCACTTCACATTTTTCCCTTTCCGAGTCATCATTTTCTTTTGCATTTTGAACATGTTTTTATACTGAATTCCCATCATTCTTTTCATAATCATATTCTGAGGTGACAGTGACATCCCCCTCTTCCCTGTCCCTTTGCTTTGATCATGATTCACACTTTTACTAGAGCATGATCTAGACCTTAACTTAGAGCCGTCTAACTTGGTGAGAATTGACTCATTTGAAGATGTGAACATTATGGGGTTTTTAGCTTGCTCCCTTCTTTTATCACTGCCCAATTATGCACCAGCTTTTGAACTGGTCATGGGCATAAGAGTAATTTTAAAAAAAATTGGGTGTTATATTTTCACATATCAAAGAACTGAAAGTTAATGAGACTTATATACTCCCTTCGTCCCAGGGGAAGTTGCACAAAATCTTTTTCACGGTCTCCAAGATACACGTTTGACTGTAAATATATGTAACTATGGTTAATAACGGTGCATAAAAAATTGATATTTAGAAACTACATGTTACAACGAATCTAACAATATCTCACACGATAATATTATTGTTCATATATCTATTCAAATATGTGGTCAAATTTCAACAAGTTTGACTGCAAAATAGTAAGTGTGCAGATTCGGCTGGGATGGAGGGAGTAATTACTTTTCCTTCTCCCTGTGTCCTATAATAAATTGCACAGGATCTTTTTCACGGTATCTAACACACACGTTTGACCGTTAATATATTTAACTACGTGTAATATCGGTAAACAAAAAGTTACTTTTTAGAAATTACTTGTTATGACGAATCTAACAATATCACATACAATAATGTTATTGTTTATATATCTATTCAAATATGTAGTCAAAGTTTTCTTAGTTTGATTGAATGTTTAATTTTGTGCAATTTAATCTGGGACGGTGGTATACTCCATCCATCCCTTTTTTAACTTCCGAAATGAAATATGCACAATCTTTAAGGAAATCTCAGATGTCAGCTAATCACGTGGGTGTTGCCCCAAAGAAGTCAAAAGGAATTGGAAAAATGAACTGTACAAAATCTGCATACGCTTTCCCTCCAAATCTTTAATATTTCAAATGATTGGAGCTAAATTGGCACCAAACAGGGAAGGAAGACTATAACCCCTTGAATAATTCCAAAAATCCAACCAAAATTCTTACAAACACTCAGAACTAGAAAAATGTCATAATTCTAAATTAGGTCAACATCATTGAGTAAGGGATTTAGATTCTGGGGAAATACTTCACCGAAATCTAACTGATGAGGAGAGGAACTCTATTGCCCAGTTTCTCCTTATGTCATAAATGGGGGGTCGTATCTATAGAGGCAAGGTAGATGAGGCAGCAGCGACGTGGGACGTAAGTATTCGTTCCGTCCACACCATTTGGAGGAAGACGAAAGAGCAACTTGCTGCAAAACTCCCAGTGAATGTCAACAGCCGAAAACTTAGTAAGAAATGACAACCAACCATTAGTTTAGATAAGGAATTTTTTATGTCCATACCACTGAATGCACATGGCCTAAACATCAGCAAAAGCACAATACACAAATTGATGAAAAGAAGAGTGTTGCGCAGACATAGCAATGCTATAAAAATCTTTTCTTAGAGAAGACAACAAAGTGGAGAGGGTCGTGTTTGCATGTTCTCATCTTAAGTTTGAAAGGTATAATTCAAATGTAAGATTTAGGAGCATGTTCAATGTGGTTCATGTGGATAAGAAATAGTTCTTTTTATCCGTGGAATCATGCAAATACATTATGCTACTAGAAGAAGAAAATCCACTACACTTGCCAGCATAAAGGGTACATCCCTAAGGTAATGTTCCTATGTGCCGTTGCAGACCGATAATAGCTCCTAATGGTGACATTATTTTTTATTGAAAGATTTGAATCTTTCCATTGATTAATAAGGTAGCAGAACAAGGCGAGGGGGACAATGGAGACTAAAGCAAATCGTAAAGTTAATGATGATGTGTTTAGAGATTATTTGGTTGACTCAATCGTTCCAGCAACTACGATGAAATGGCCTCCATCAGTAACGAAATGCATATTCATCCAAATCGACAATCTCCTAACCACATAAACAGACAAGATCACAAACTTTATCAAGCATGCAACTCATATGGGTTTGAAATCAGTTTTCTTTTTCAGCCACCTAACTCACCTGGCCTAAATATCTTGGATTTGGGTTTCTTTCGCTCAATTCAAAGTTTGCAGCAAGAGATGGCATGAACAACGATTGACCATTTAATCAATGCAGTTCATTATGCTTTTGATGATATGCAGGCAAATACAATAGACATGATTTTCATTTCACTTCAGAGTGTTATGATTGAGATCATGAATTCAAAGGCATAAACCACTTCCCTCTTCCTCACCTCAAGAAAGATGCATTGCAAAGGCAAGTTTGCTACCTACAGACATGAATGTGGATAAAGATCTTGTTTTGGAGACTATACAGTTTTTGATCCACCGTGGAAAAACACAGCAGATAACTAAACTAATGAATGACGTGCAAATTCAGCCCAGCCATGGGCCAGTGGGAGGTATGCCTCTAGTCTAAGTGCTGCTTTCTTTACTTTTGAGCAATGCATGTGTTGCATGCCTTTTGTTTGTAAACATGTAAGTAGCTTGATGCATGTTTATGCTGCAACATTAGTTTTTGCCTTTTGTAATGCAAACTAAATGTATAAGAAGTTTGTTTAAAATTATTTTTAAGTCAAGGATATAAGGTTTTTATTTCTATGTAGGAATTATGACTGCACAATCGTATACCCTACTGTCTTACAGCGTGCACAAAAGGATGTTAACCATATTTAGCAAACAGGGATAAGCTATCATATAAACAAACAACCAGCACAATTAATCTCACCCTAGCTTTGACAGGTGGGATTGAAAATAGCAGACACACACTAACAAGCACGATAACCAACACAGTGAATCCCACCCTAACTCCAGCAGGTGGGATAAAAGAAAGCGCACATATTTGAACGTAAACCTGTGCACCCTAACATCAGCAAGTACACAGGAAAAATCAGAATAGGAAATTAATAATGCAGAGGGAAGATCTTTGCCGACCGGTAAGTGACTTGCTGCAACAATTCAACTTTTCATTGGTTGCGACTCATTTTATGTTCAATTCAACAGACAGTGCAGCTGCACTTCAGGAAATCCGCAAGTCACGGGAAAAATGATATTTTGTTGGAAACTATAAAAGAACGAGTGACTAAGTAATAGTTTTTCAAACAACAGCACAAAGTGAATTTTTCAATAGCCTTCAAATTAAAACAGAAAATGGTTTTTAAGTAACTAAACATTTGAGCATATAGATGCTGATTTATGATCTCACATAATCGGGTATCAAATGATTTAGTTCAGGGGAGGAGTTTGCTATTTCATCCCTTTTTTCAGCTTCTATTTACCTATCACGGTCAACTTTGGCTAACTCAAACAAACTTTCAACACAAAAGGATCGCCAAAAGAAGAGAAGGATAGGGGGGGAAAAGGAGGCAAAGAAGAAACTTTTTCAATTTCCTTCCTGCCGAAACTTCTTTCTCGAGCCTCTCCTTACTGTCATTTTCAACTTGGGATAGCTGAGTCTGTAAAACAAATACCAGTAAGAAATAGTGGTAATCTCTTTAATGTTCAATACCATTGTAAAAGGGTAAAAGAATTAAAAGTGGCCAAATGGAAAAGTTTTCAGAAGAGTGATGCATTTATAAAGAAGTAAACCTCCAAAGCCTCGATGACTCCTTCAAGCTCTAGTCAAGCCTTTTTGGACCATTCCTCTGAACTCTCCTTGTATAATTCTACAAGGTTGGTCAACTTTAACAATCACAGTACACGAAAGTTAGACGAGCATAAATCACATCAAGATTTACACTACTTATGTTGCAACGTATACACTAGATCGTTCATAAATTCTCCCCAAAATAAATAAAATTGTGAACTTAGGAGCGTAATACCACAAACTAAACACATGAGTGATGAAATATCACCATAGGAGTTTTTCAAGTGTTTTAACATTTAAGTCTTTCTGTTCAGCATCAAGCTAAAGCAGTCACTACTAGGAAAGGAGTTGCATCCAAACTACCACCCAAAGGAAGATGTTGAAACTCAAATCTGAAGAGTGGAGGAAGAACTAACTAAAATCGATTTCTAAGAAGAAATGGTTAGAGGAACTGCTTTATATGGTCTAAACCTTATCTAATGCCAAAAAACAGAGAAGTGTTGAAGCATGACTTAGGTTATTATACTAAATAAAGAAGAATAACCACAACCAAAGTGTATAAGAATTGTAGTGCATGCTGAAAAAATAAAAGAATAACCACAACCAAAGTGTATAAGAATTGTAGTGCATGCTTAAAAAATAAAAAGAAGACATGATCATATGCCAATAAACAAGTAGAATATGAACTACAACTTAGAGTTTTCCATTCAAACTCTTTAAAAAGGCACCACATTCAATCATATCAGTTTCATTACCAAAATTAGGATTTATACACCCCAGTCGAACTGAATGAACATGGAATAAATAGCAACATAAACACTTGTGCATCATCGATATAGAACGAATCCGGAAGAAAAGTCAGGTTTGAGCATATTTATTCACTGGTTGAGATTCATTACCCAATCCCTAAAAGCAAAAAAAGCTTGGCTCGATTGAAACTCCATCTATGCCTCCGGGAGGGCCTCTTCTGCTGGCAGGGGCACTTCCGTCACTTCCTCCAGCACGACCTCTTCCACCGGCATTGAACTGGGCACCACCACGAGACATCCACCATCGCGACTTACCCCGGAAACACCATATCCATTCCACCTCAGTCCACGACTCATCGACGATGAAGCAGCAGCTTGACGTGTCCGACGAGCTTCACCAATTTCATAAGCTTTTACATCATCAAGCCACGCAAACAACATATCTTCTGCATCCAGAAATCATGGACCCAAAATAGGTGGTTCTTTTTCCAGTTGAGAGTCGGTGAGATCTTCCGACCATTCCTCCTCCGTCCCACCTCCGTCCGCAACTCAATAACGATGAAGCAGTGGTTGGACGCGTGCAGCGACCTTCACCGATTTCCAGATGGATTACTTCATCCGACCACGCAAACAATGGATCTTCAGTATCCGGAACCCAAGGATCCAAAATGGGTGGTTCTTCTTCCGGTTGAGAGTCGGTGAGATCTGTAAAAAGGAAGATTTCTGATTGAATTGCATGTCTATTTTGCATCTCAACGGGTAATCTTTATACAAAGCTATTATATATCTAAGGAAAAGATACAAGAATACATGTACGCCTAGAGTCTAATATCTACGAGATTCTGACAATATACTCTAACATTCCCCTTCAAGTTTGAGCATGCGGATCGAGAATGCCCTACTTGGAAGACATGTGACAAAATTTTGGTGTTGGTAGAGATTTGTTGAAGATATAAGCAGGTTACTGAGTAGTTGAAATGTGAGATGTTTGGATCGTTTTAGCTAGGACAAGGTCTTGAAAAAAAGGACAATCTATCTCAATGTGCTTCGTCCATTCATGAAAAACAAGATTAGCAGCGATGTGTAACGCAGCCTGACTATCACAATATAAACGAACGGGGTGAGTGATGATGAATACCGAGAGAAATAAGAAAATATTTAAGCCATAGAACTTCTCTACAAGCTGCAGCCATGGATCGATACTCCGCATCTGCAGAAGAACGGGAAACGGTAGGTTGTTTCTTTATTTTCCAGGAAATAGGTGATTGGCCAAGTAAGACAAAATATCATATAACTGACCGGCGGGTAAAAGGACAAGAAGCCTAATCAGAGTCGCAGAAAGCAGTCAGACACAGCGAGCTAGAACGAGTGAGATGAAGACCTTGACCGTGAAGACTTTTGAGAAACCAAAGAACACGCAAAGCAGCTAACCAATGAGCTTCTTTGGGATATTGCATGAACTGAGAGAGTGTATGCACTTCAAAACAAGGATCGGGTATTGTAATAGTAAGATAAATCAAACGACCTACAAGACGATAATATTCTTCCGGATTAGGGTGCAACGGGTTGTCAACTGAAGCGAGGTGATGATTAGCTTCTATGGGCGAGTCACACGGTTTGGAGCCAAGTAAACCTGAATCCGCAAGAATCTTCAAGGCGTACTTCCTTTGAGTAAGAAAATGAAGGAAGAATTTTGGGAAATTTCAAGGCCAAGAAAGAACTTGAGAAGGCCGAGATATTTCATATGAAAATACTTGTTCAAGTATATTTTGAAGGCAGAAATTGCAGCAGTGTTGTTGCCGGAAATTATGAGATCGTCGACGTAAACAAGAACTTGAAGATTGACACCATTTTGTGAGAGAGAAAACAAGGAATAATCTGCATGGCTTTGATGAAAACCATAATCCTTAAAAGCATAAGCAAGCTTGGAAAACCAGTTTCGAGGGGCTTGGCGAAGCAGTAAAGAGACTTTTTAAGCCGACACACTTGGCCAGAAGGCACTTTGTAATACCCGGGAGGCGGTGACATATAAACTTCCTCATGAAGATCGCCTTGTAAGAATGCATTATGTACATCCATCTGGTGCACTTCCCAATCTCGAATGATAGCAGCTGTGAGGAAAACACACACTGTGACCATCTTGGCATCTGGAGCGAAAGTTGCAGTGAAATCAATACCTTAAATCTGTCTATTTTCGAGAACCACAAGGCGAGCTTTATATCGCTCAATTGATCCGTCAGATTTATATATGATTTTATATACCCACTTGCATCTAATAGTTTTCTTACCAGGTGGTAAGCTAGAAAAATCCCAAGTATGATTGCGATCAAGTGCTTGGAGTTGAGAGCTCATAGCCTTGTGCCAATGCTCATGTTGAACTGCCTCCAAGAAAGAAGAAGGTTCACGTTCGACAGTGATAGAATGAAGAAACCTAACATGATTAGCTAAAAATTTACCACAGGTGACATAGTCAGCTAGAAGATATGGTGTACCTGAGGATGACGACGAGGATGATGACAATGTGGGTGTGGGCAGTGAAGAATCTTAAACAACCGTGTGAAAAATATAATATTGAAGGTGGAGGGGTGGTTTCCAAGTGCGAGCGGGATGATTGGAGATAATGATATCTGCATCCGGGGATGAATGGTTCGACGAAGATGTAAGCTCCGATGAAGAAGAAGAACTGTGAGTTTCAAAGGCTATATGTGGCGATGATTGTGTCCCCCTTTCTACGACATGCTCAAAATCAGTAACTGAATTCAAAGTTGATTGTTGTAGCTCCGCCGAAGAAGAACAATGAGGAGAATAAAAGGAAGCAAGTGGTGATATATTTCTCGTCTTTGCATCAGCATACTCAGTTGCTTGTAGCTCCATCGAACGTGATCGTTGTAGCTCCGCCGAAGAAGAAGAATTAGAAGCATCAAAGAGAGTTGGACTCAAGCGTTGTGGCTCAGCCGAGGAGAAGAATCAGGAGAAGAAAATTGGAAGAAGGACTCGTAGAAGACAACATCCCGGAAAATAAAAAAAATGCCTATGTTCAAGATCATAAACGTACCAGCCGCGTTGCCCACTTGATTACCTAAGAAACACACACTTAGAGCTACGAGGATCAAACTTGTTATTTGATTTGGGAAGGCGAGAGGAGAAAAAAAGTAACCAAATACCCAAAGATGGCCATAATCAGGAAGACGATTATACAAGAGCTCGATGGTGTTCGATTCTCAAGTAATGGAGTTGGAGTTTGGTCAATAAGGTAGCACGCTATCTGAACACATTCACCCCAAA